>WOGN01000141.1:0-31244 GCA_015342105.1 Leptinotarsa texana | reverse complement strand
GCTGATACGGGTGGGTGGACGAATCATGAATGATAATATCTGTATGTGCTTGTTTACAATAGATTGGAAAAACATGTTTGTACCATATCAGTACAAAGTAGCAGCATTCAACATTATGATACACATATAAAAAAAACATAAATTGAACAAATAGCCGTCAACAATGATTACGATAGCAGTCTGATGTATTCTTTATTGTAAAAAAAGTTATACAGCCAAAGCTTTGGAAGAAGTTTACCCCTTCCTTGCATAGTGCAGAATTTCCGTATCGTTCAGATTTGAAAACTTGTGGTTGCATGTCAAGGAATGGTCTGTCTGAAGGACCTTTCATGTTCAGCATACCTTTTTGGAATTATCCCAGATAAACACTATTACACTCCGGACACTTGACTTTATAAACTTCAGATTTTTCTAACTTTTCGACCTTATCTTTGACATTGAAAGGGAAATGGGATAACCCGGCATGTGGTCTGAATGCCATTTCCACATTGCTTTTTCTGTAATCTGTAAGTGAATTTCCGGCTTTGTTTCCTAACTGACTGTTAAATGACCAAATCGATTTAATTTACTCTCCGGTTTTTAAATTGGCACATCCGGTAAATTCAGGTACTCAATTAAGTACCTGAATGGTATATATTGGCGAAAGTAATGAATCATTGTTAGTTTATTGTGTTAGTTTGAGAATGTCCATATAGGATGAAATTGCAGTAACGTTAGTTACAAATAAAAGTGGTAAAAACTTAGAAATTTCAATTTCCGTTTCCATCCATATTAAAACTAATTAATACAGTTTATTATATGATTTCCACTATAAAGGGTTTTACAAAAACCGCGTCACGTGTTTTACTATACAATAGCTTACTCAAGCATAAACTTCTCTTCGAATTGGGTAAATTTCTTTTGAAGCTTGAAGATTCTTATTCAACCTTTTTGTTAATAAGTGAGAAAAATCTTCTGATTTCAAAACACCCCAAATTTATTTCATGTTCTTCAAAGTGAAAGACCAGTTTTTCAATCTTGGAGGTCTTGATTGATCTCTAGGTGACCTCTTTTGAAACTGCATCGGGTCCAGAAGGGGCAATGCTTCTCTATTCCAGAAGTCGAAATGGTCAGATTCATCTGTTAAACCAGCCCGTAAACATTTTCCACGATCAGGAAATTTGGTGGAACCATTTACTGAATCGAATAAATGGTCAAAAAAATTCAATAATTCAGCAGTGTCCTCATCATTTTCTCCACATCTTTGCTGTGTATCTGCAAAAAAACAAAGTTTAATAAGATATACATCATGTTGGATACTAATAATGCTAACTACTTGTATGCATACAATTAGTCTGTACCTTTTCTATTCCGAAGCTAAAACACAGACACCATACAAAGGTATATTTCTCGTGAAAACTTCAAGGGGTAACTGATTTTGATGGAAATAACATTTGTTTGTCACTACTTTCAACATGGAGAATTTGAATGAAGAATTTCAAAGTGGTAAAAAACATAGAAATTTACATTTCTCTTTTCATTACTATCTCCTACCACGTAGTAACGGCTACATCCATCAATTTATTTAATATGGATTTTCATCAAGTATCGGCCAGTTCTATTCAATTAGAATTCAGTAAGTCGATTAGTTCAGTTTTATGAAGTCAGATTATTTGGGAAACATATTTGCTGACTATTTCAATCGAAGCCATTAAGCTACATGAAATGCATACTCTCGAAGGCAATTGTTTATTGCGTGAATTATTGATGAAACTCCTTTGGAAAGATTTTAATTCAGCTCTGGAAATATTATTTCACAAATTTTATGCTTTGGTCGTAAATAGCTCAAGAATCTTTTGTTGGCAAAGCCAATAAACCAATAAAGGAGCGATACCACTCTTTACAGAAAATGATGACAAAGAAAATTCACTTAGATGAAGTATATTGAATATTTTATCAATATCAACTTCATGGTATATCAGAAAAAAAAGCGTATAATAACGATGATGAGATTATCATCAAGTATTGGAAAATTTCATCACATATTAAAATCGGTTTTTGCTTGCCTGACTGGCATCCCTTCGGCATAAGGTTATATAACTACACCTTTTTGTGGTCGTTCTTGATGGATAGTCTGCTAGATGCCCTCGACGAAAGAAGAGTTGATCTGCAGGCTTATGCAGATGACTTTGTCATCCTGGCAAGGTCCACGACGGGAAGACTAGCTTGCAATATCCTCCAAAGCACGTTGGATGGTGTTCACAGTAGGTGCCTGAGGGAGCAGATGTCTGACAACCCCAGCAAAACTATGATAATCCCATTCACCAGGGGGAGAAAATTGGACGATTCAACGCCACTTTCCCTCAATGGTTTGGTTTAGGTCAGAAACAAATCCATTGGATTTATCTGATGATTGTCAGAACAATGATCAATTATGGCAATTGCCTGGTGGCCGAAGGCTCAACAGAAGACGGCCCAACCGAAGCCCTCTGGCTTACAGGCTTGTCTGCCTATCAGTGATGCCATCGGTACCACACCGTCTGCATCCATGGAGATCCTTCTAGATCTACCTCCTCTCTACATTCTTCTGGAGAAAGAGCCTAGATGGACTGCATATAGACTTGTGACCATTGCCAATTTCACAAATCAATTCAATGTAGAGTGCAACAGACTGTTGGTTGACACTGGTATCACATCTTTCTGGGAATGACCTCTGACTTCATGCCTCCAACTGTCAACTACGAACTGCCTTATAAAGTTCTATTCCCGAGTAGAGAGGACTGGATCCTCTGAGAGAAGGAAATATCAGGAGCAGATATTTGTTGGTTCACAGAAAGATCAAAAACACCTTCCGGTTCTGGTGCAGATGTTATTAGTCGCAGACCCAGGACATAGATATCTACCAGCCTAGAAACTTATGCGACTGCATTTCAAGCGGAAATTGTGTATGGAGAGATTGGATAAATCTAACCTGATATACAAGTCAATGAAAATAAATACCGAGCAACGTCTGAATTGGTAACGAATTGCCAAAAAATGGCACTACTCGATAGAAAGACTCAACATATTATCTCTGGTCTAGATTCCTGACCATACTGGCCTGGAACGCAATGGATCTGCTGACTTCCTTGCAAAGGAGGGTGCTGCAAGCAGCTTTATCGGATCAGAACCTGTCATTGGCATCGCTTAAGGCTCTGCCAAACAAACATTGAACACCTGGAAGGCAAGAAGAATTATAGACTTCTGACAGAATCTTGCAAGATTGGCTAACTGCAAGGCGTTTATTCACTCTTCAAAGCTTGATACCCAACAGTTATTGTACTACAGTAGGGATGAACTAAGATGTATAACAGACCTTGTTACAGCTCACTGTTATTTGAATCATCATATGTTGAGACTTGGACTGTCGGAAGTTAGTGTGTATCGCCTCCGTTTGGAAAATGATGAAACAGCGGAGAATATACTTTGTACTTTCACCACTTGGGATAGAATCAGGTTTTTAGAGTTCAGCAGAGCCGTACTATCACCATCTAACCTGAAAGATCACTCACCATACAAACTCATCAGTTGGGTTCATCTGGTCATGTGTAAATATGTGTGAGCCACAATAAACCTTTGTGGGTAGGGGTGGAGGATCGAATAGACCCACTCTCTTCAGACCTAACCCAATCTTGTCGAATATAAGAGGACATTTAAAATTTCTCTCTCTTTTTCACTCCCATTGTCTTTCAATAAATCCAATGGTTTGGAACTTTGGAACTTTATAAACCCTCTCAACATTTCATAAGCGGTACATATTTACACTGTCACTATTTTTATGATTTGAAGGCCGCCGATTTTTATAATTTCTTCCTGACGTTCATAAATCCTGAGTTCATCTTCGAGTTATTAGAGATCAACTCAGAATGTATACACATCTGAAGAAGCTCGCTACTCGCGCCAGCGAAACGTCAGTAAGAAATTCAAAAAATCGATCGCCTTCTAACACGAAAATAGTGAAACTGAAAAGAGTGAGCACATTCTTCATAAAAACTATGGATTTGTTTGGAAGAGCACAAAAATATATTCTGATGCCTAAAAGTCCATGAGATTTTATACGGACTTCACATCGATGAAGTTATTGATAGCTACATGATCAGAAATATCGCCATTCTGGTAACTATGAACGGATGCTGCACTTGAGGAGTGATAGAATATTTCACATTTCGATTTGTGATTCGGTGTGATTGGTGAAACTGATATCATGAAATGAGTCCACAGAAAACACTATTCACACAACAGAAATACTGACTTTTGAAGGGCGTTTTGCTAACCAAATTAGCAGCATCAGAAAATGACTAACATATTCTGATGCGAAACGCAGTTCAAGATACAGTATTTCTCTTCTGGTGTGGAAGAGGTATTCCCAATTGTGAGTTAGTGAGTTAGTGTTTTATTATCATATTTCAGTTGACTGGTAACAAACAGTTCTTCAGTGTATATTCAGAACATTGCTTTCGGTCTGTTTTGCCAAAAAACTATGAGACATTGCAGATAACTAGGTTAACAGCTACTGCATATATTGCAATCGCTCTAAAGACAGATTGTAGGTACCAGAAATGTTTTGTCTCTAAAAATGTGATCTATCGACAGTTCCGTAAGAATTTCAAGGCCAATATTAGTATCAGATTATTGAATCCTTGCGGAAAATTGCAAATCGAGGATAGACAAAAGTAGAGATAAATACAACCAGTCAATTAGGAATGAAGGGCATATCAGTTTCGAAGGTTCCAAACCTTCACCATCTGGAGTGTTCCGGAAATCAATATTCTCTTCAATTTTTGTTCATACTGAACTTCAACTACCCTTTGGAATGAATTGGGAATCTGATATATAACACTGTAACTGTAACCAACGACCGGACCTGATAACGTCAGTGTAAAAGATGTAGATGGAAACAGTAGAAACCCCGGAAGAAAAGAGAAGCAAGTATGATACTAAATGAAAAAAATATGAAAGGGACACTAAAAATATGGAATAATATGTCCTGGGGAAAAATTAAAAACTAAGGACTTGAAATACGACATAAGAAAGCTTGAAGAGAATACATGCAAGAAATCTGCAAATAGGAAAAATCTGAGAAGAACACAGTTACACAGAAATGTCTATATGAAGGACTAAGGAAAGTAATCATGGATCAATATCAGTCTCCATCATCCTACTAGCAAAAGACAAAGAAAAATGTAAACAGATGACAATATATTCAATGGAGGAACCAAAAATCTAGGTTTGAAATATTGAATATTACTGGAGTTTTTTCTCAACACCAAATCATTATTTTCAACACCTCGACACGTGTTTTGATCACCAAGTGATCATCTTCAAGAGGAAGATCAAATTAAATATTGGGTTGAGAAAATTGTTCAGGGTCATAAAAATAAGAAACTTCATAAAATAGGTATCTAGAAAGAATATGAGAAACCAGAATTGAAGTTTTAATACAACAAACCCCTTGAATATATAAGTATAACGAGCAAATCAAGAAAGCGTTGGAAAGCAGCGATAATGAAAGATTCAAATGAGAAATTGAAGAAAAAAGCCAAAAATAGAGCAGAACGGCTCATAAGCGCCACAAAAGTATCACCGGGAGGCTGTAGAGTTGAATCTCGTCTACAGAAATTTTCACGGAAAGTGTTTCCTTGTTTTATTTTTCCATAATTCCAACCTCCAATTTAAAATATCTATACTTTTCAAAAAATAATTTACTTTGAGATTTCTACTAAATAATTTCACAAAAATGCATCGCTATACGCGTTGCATTTTTTAAAAACTGTTTAGTGAGATTTTTGCTTGAGAAAGTTATGGACTTTCATCAAGAATCGAGTGGAGTATATGCTCATTCTTCAGTGCTCATACACCCTCTCATTTAGTGAACTTCTGAAAGAAGTATTGATCAAATTCATTTCTATCGATGAATAATCAGTTGATGTATAAAACAAAAAAATATCTTATGAATGAAGGAAAGGTATCATTTTCACTTTCAACTGAATCGTGAACTTTATATATGAAATTTTGGTGGAAATGAGATGGCAAATGAAAATCTGACAGTGGGTTATCCAAGTTCTGTAGGTCTTGAACATCCTTGTCCAATTCTTATTTTGGAGTGGAATCTAACATACTTCAGTGATTTATGTGGAAGATTCTTTGTAGAGGCTTTTGCAGAAATGAACTGTAATTGATCGTTCAGATTTAACAAATTATTAACAAAATGTGGCGGTACCCTTCAGCCAACTGTTATAGTCCTCAATATTTGTCAATCTACAGATCGCATATTTTTCACGTATCACTTGCTTTTTGAGTGTTGAATAAAAATTATGCCGTCGAATCAAAGGAGTCAATCTTACTGCAATGCATTTTCCCACAAAACTTAGTATGTTTCCATTTCATTTTGCAGACAGCAGCTTCTGACTACGGCAATATTGCTTGGCTCGCAAAACCAACATTTTTACTGGTACTTCAAGAAATTTACTATGAAATTGCACAGCGCTATTTGTGTCTCCTGGCTGTTGCCCTATTTTTCAACACATGTTGGAGAAGATCCATTTTATTTATGCTTGCGGTATTGGGTGATATTTTTCAATATAAGGAAAGAGATAAGTTATTATTATGTTTGTATGAGAAACGAAAGTATAGATATGTGTGTTTATAGATGAATGCTGAAATGAGAAAGGATGCGATATCAATCACATTCATATAAAACAAATATATCTTTTGTAAACCTGCAGGTGGTTTGCAATATCAATTACATGAAGACATTTGCGTTTTTCCAATGAAAACTTTATACTGTTAGATAAAAGGCCTAGGTGTTGAGATGATAGAAGAAGAAAAACACCAATTGTTTTAGATGTTCATCCAGAAGTTCTACAAGGATCCACTTATCAAAAATTCCAGGGGCTTGACATAAGATTCATGTTGTAGTGCAGATTATATAAAAACTATACACTGTATTGAGTGAAATGGGCATAGAATATGTGAAATAGACAATTTAGAAAATATATGAATATTACTATATTAAAATAGATGACTTCGATATTATTCGATAATATAGTTCATAAAATAATTGAATCAGTGAATTGAAAAATATTTGTAGACTTTGTTTCGCTTGTATTCGATGTTATCAAAGTCATGATGATTCTTCAAGGGTTGAAACAGTCTGATTTGTTCGAAGATGTAATTGGTCGTTTTGAATTTTGCATCCAGGTATAGAAATCTTTCATTTTGTAACCAATGGTATACTTGTCTTTTTTTCGTGTATAGTTGAGATTTGAAATTGGCTATGAAGATTCTAAAATTTCTTCTAGGAACTGAAGAAAGTAAAGTGCTGAATAGATTTGAACAGATTCACTGTCAGTGTAAATAATTAGTTGTTCCTATTGGATATTTGTTATTGAATCAACGTGAAACAATTTTTTATCGAGTTTGCTATCAGCGGAATTGTTCACTGGATTAATTTACCGAAATGTGATTTGGGCAACAACAATAACATATGTTCCATGGTAATCATCAAATATATCGGATAACTGATCCTTATAATTGAATATATTCGATAGAAATATGTTCAATCACGAAATTCAATAGATTCTAATGAAATTATGTTATTTCATGTTAATAACAGAAATGTTTTGAAAATCATATTTCAACTGTTATAACTAATTCATTACCAAATTGGGTAGTTTGAAATAATATGAATTATTGTATATGGACTCTCTGATAAGTGACAACAATTAAACTCTTGTTGAATATAAATCATCTACAATGTTTATTTAAAGCGAATTTTTCGAAAAAAATATATAAACGTATGTTTGATGTTTGGGTTCATTTTGAATTACATTTCACCCAATATTTGAAGTTGGAAAATAAAAGTGTGGAAACAAATTGAAATTCCGGATATACTGTGTAATATTTGAAATGAGAATATATCATGAGTGAAAATAATTGGGAAATATTGTCGATAAGACATATTGAAAACATTTTTCCATAACACTGGTGTGTGTTGAATGAAACACAATTCAACCTGCACAAAAGGGACTATTACTTTTGGAAATGAAATTTATCGATGCGACTTCAAGAAAAACATCTAGTGGAATACTATACTTTTTCTGTGACTCAAAAAACAGAAATATTTTAGAAAAAGTTCGTATAACAGAAGCATCTGAGAATGGAACTTGAATGGAACAGGTGATGATATACTGTATTGCCAAACATGCGCCAAACTTTATGACTGTTATAAGGAAACAAGTATAGCTGAGGTACTAGTCAATCTAATGATAACACTGATGATCTTCAAACATGACTCAACCTCTAACGGAAGCACAAAATTCTTACGAAGGTTCGAAATAGAGACCAATCTAGCAGACCACGGTTATAATATTCATGCAGTTATTGTCCACTGTGGTTTTGGCGTTGAATCTGGTCATTATTACGTCTTGGTCAAAGACGAAACGGACTGGTTTGACGATAGTCATGTCACTAAGTGTTCTGGCGATGTATTGAACTTATTGGAGTCTTTGGAGACACCCTACATTTTGTTCAATGAGATAGAGAACATTGGCAGGTCATGATCTTCAGATGATGTGGTACTACAGGTTTTTTCGGTTTTTCTGCTTCTGAAAGAGCATATGCGGCCCTGGAATCAATAAAGTCGCCTCGGACCGCCAATCAACTTTTGTTGTTGTTTTATAATTTCATGAATTGTATTTTGAAAGTGTTATTACATCGTTGCCTGTTAACATTTCTTGTTATTTCGTCTAATTTCAAATAGTTCAGATATTGAGCGGTTGATAAAAAATTAGTCTAGGTGAGTCCAATATTTCAACTACTACAGCTCGACTTCAGTGGACTTCATTTAGTACTCATTATTGTTACTCCCTTTTCCCTCTTTTTAATAATTTTCGGTTCCATTAATTGTCTTTATTCATTTATTCATTTATTTGTTCATTGACAAAATACACACACGATCCTAACTCAAAATTAACGCAAACTCATGCCTAATATACAAATATAACTAATTGAAATAATATTTTGTCAACAAATCCATTAGATGTTGATATATATTTTACCTTGAATCCAATCCGCATCATCAAAAATTCATCTTCATGAAGATGAAATAAGTTTTGGTAGATTAAGGAAGGATTCAGACTAATAACAATGAATTCCAAATTCAGCGTTACTGAAGGCAACGGTAAACAGAAAACATAAAGCATCCCCGTATATAACTTATAATATTCAATTGATGATGAAAACCCGTGACAGAGCTCATGCCAAGTATCTTAAAGGAAAGACAGCAGCCGCTAGACAGTACTATGTAACTTCACGCAACTATGTCAATGACGCAATAAAACGTGAAAAAACAACATATATACAATTTGTTTTGAACAGAAATAGAAACAATTCAAAAATGACTTGGAGAAATCTTGCAGATTGGGGTGTTACTACAAAATCATCCTCGCAAACTGCACATTTTCACGTAGAGTTTTCCCTCTATGTCTCCGTCCATCCTACTCTTTCCAGGAAAGTGCACAGGTCACTAGGAGATATCTCCTTTATATTGGTAGGTGTAAGCCAAGACTCGCCGAGGTATCTCTCGGTGGCCTCCGCGAAGGTTTTGGAAGGTACAGCGACATTACTGTCGTAGCGCGGCTTCTTTAATCTTCTTGGGGTTCCCTCCGTCGAGGTTCATAAGTGAGGTAGCTTTCCTGCAGGGGCAGTGCTATTCCATTGCCTTTATTCAAGGCGGAGCTCTTCGTCCAGTGACCCCGTCCGTAAGGCCTCATTGGCTTCCCGGACAGGGCCTCCAGTCTCCTGGCCGTTTTCCTATCCGCCACCTGGAGATGCGCCCGACAGGTAGCCCAACCTACGGGACTCCAAACAGATTTTGGAGAGTTTCGTTCATTCATTGACATCTGCGATTTCAGTCATCTGTCAAATTCATAGATAGCCTCTTCGTAAACAATATATCCTGAGTTAATAATACTCGAACTTTTTTAGGGCAGTTGAAGCTAACAAAATACTATGCGAGGACTGCTCTTCATTTTGATAGAGAAGGTATCTCTTTCACTTCCTACTCCATTTTCTTTCTGTGTTTTTCGAAAAACATCATTCTTCAAACGGGAGAGTGAAAATAACTAAAAAATCAATCGAAAATTTTGCCAAACTTCACTATAACTTTTGCAGCGATCCAAATGTTCAAAATTATGACAGTACATAACCCCTTTTTTCGCTTTACGTGAAATGACGTTTGGTCATTTCAAGAAGGTGAATTTTTTAGAAATGAGTGCAAAGCTCAATATATTCCAAAACTCACCACAGGTTGAATGAAAATAATATATTATGCCAACGGAACTGGGAAAATACAGAAAATGATTCCTGAAGTCATTTTCGTTAAACCATATTCATCCAGCTGAATAATTTTTAATGAATAAAAAATGTCACATATTCGACAATTTTATTTTGTGAATAGTGTAGTTTGCCAACATGAATACAAAGCAGATCTAGAAGCCATCGGATCCTTATAGAACACGACAAAATCTAACGTCACAAGTAGCATCACAGTCAAAAAACAAATCGCAAAGAAGATCTTCATAATGTTTCACCAAACAATTTGAAAAATATCCGCGATTTGAAATTTCTCAAACGAAAAACCAAGTCATTGGTTCTCCAAATCCATCGATATGTTGATTTAAAGAAGAGTCGAGGAGATTTTGGATTTATCTATGCGAGATGTTTCATTTCACTAAAAAAATTATAATCTACTCTAGGCTGAAGAGAGAGGCATTACGAGGTTTACTAGAAGTACTGTGGATTTTTTTCTAGCTGTAATATCCGACGTGAAAGTAACATTATATTCACAACCGTCCCTCCAACACCCTGCCTACACGAAAGCCACTACATTCATTTTGTCAAGACGGTTTGTCTTGTTCCCCTCGACTTGGAGACATCAAAAGCCACTTCGTAAAATTCGACATTTATCATTACCTAACTTGTCAATACGGCTTTGTTGGAAAAAGTTTGTTAGTTCTTTCGAAACAATCAATCATCGCTGTTCATTTTAGCTACCTCTAACGCAAATGATTTACGAGAATACTCAAGTTCAATTTTCATGCTGGCGTGAGAGAATGTAACTCGAGAACTTTTACAGCGTGCTTTTCGCAGTCCACACATAAATAACGGAGAAAAACTTCATTCATGGATATGTTCCTTTTCATGATTATTACAGCCTTTATTCAGCTGATTAACAGAGGTGAAGAACATTTGGTCTTCGAGAATGAATCTGATGATAATGATACCATCGTTAAGGTTTTTATGAAATGATCGCTAGCAACAGTTTGAAAATGATGATGAATTTGAATATTTGGACTTCTCTCGTACATTCGAGCAACCACGAAACTTAATTAAGATCGTACGTAATTAAGTAAACGACATAAGTGACCTTCAGATTGCCTCAAGTATAGTCATTGAATTCAATCACATCAGACTGTATATAAATATTTGAGAATGGAACGAACATATCTAAGTTCCATTGATCGGATACTTGAGATCCCTCAAAAGAGGTATATTGACTTGTAAGCAAATCAGTTCAAAAACTCATTCTAGAAGCAGAACAAGCAAAGCGATTTCTACAAATTACCGGTTGCAAACCGGAAGTAGAAAAGAAGAAAAATGGCGAAGTAGAAAAGAAGAAAAAAGTATATATGTGGTGATACCAATAACAGAACAACAAAATTTTTCATTCACAGTAACGAGTGTTACTGCTTCGTCACCAACAAGAGAAATAATTGGGCCTATCATATCCAGCTACCGCCAAGATGGAAAACAATGATCGGTGTTATGAGGCGTATATCACTGAGTGCAACGGTATGCCAATCTATCATAACATCATCCGCAGCAATGAAACGTACACCGATCGTAAGTGATTGAACCAGATATTGACGGCTAGAACACTGGATACTGGAATGTTTGTCCTGACTCTCAATACGAGTGCATATTCAGTTCAGAGTTTCGAAGGACTGGTAGCAGGACGTGGGATGAAGTTGAAATTGATCTGTGGGATCTGATAAAGCAGTGTTTGTATTCATTTTTTGTCACGATATTTATTCACACAATCTTGTTTCCTATACCAGTTTGTACAGGTTCCTTACTGGTTATTCTGTGATCTAATGCCTTACATTTGGATGTAAGTACCTCTGTCTGTTTGTTGCATTGCCTGCACCCAAAGCTTCCGTTTCACACTCATATTTTGTTTTGATGTCATCTCAATGTTTCCTTTTTGAACGGTTTCTTCATAAAGTTTTTCCCGGGTGCATTCTCAGATATTCATTTCCAGTAGTATTTATGTTTCTTATGCACCCTCTTACAAATCTGGTTCAAATACTTTGATGCTCCACAAACCGAGTTGATAATCTGTATCTGGCTTACTCATTGGCATTTTTGTCGCCTGTTTCCTAGCTCTTGTTTCTTCGAAATGCTCCTAGAGCAGTCTTGGCTTATCAGTGAACCAAGTGCAGCCTGGCCGTCTGTGGAAATATTGATCCACTTATTTCGTTCAGGCCTCAAATCGATGTTTTTTGTGAATGGCAAGATTGCAGACATTACACAAAATTATTGTTGTTTGTTTCTCCACATATTCCAGAATTTATGTTTTGCCGACAACTCACAACTCTGTCAATTCAACATTTTAAATTATGACCCATTCTGGCTTTGCCCGGTGTGAGAAGATGTGAATGATGAAGATTCGAAAGTGTCTACAATGCGGCTGATGATGTAGTTCTGTTCATTCCCAAACATGCCACTATACCATAGATGCATATGTTACGATGGGTACTATCATCATAATGTGTGCTTTCAGTCTTCATATCGTTCCGTAAGTACGTTTGACTAAAATTAGTGCTACCATCACCTTTCTATTCAGCCTCATTGAATATAGGTTTCAAATCAACCTGAAATCTAGTATTACTCCCGAAATTTCAGAGATCCTGAGACCCTTGACTCACGTTCATTGGACAATTTTGTTATTATTTCCAGTACCTGCTGTATGCGTCTCTTCAGTATATCATCATCTTCACTTTGGATCAGAATAACTGAATTATCTATATATCCAAGTGCTTCGTGACCATTATGGTCCAGAAATAGTAGTATCCCGTCCATAACAAAGTGAAAGTCAACCCTCTCCATGAGGACATCTCCTTGCCACCCGTTCTACTACTTCTACTACTTTTTTGTTCATTGATCGTGTGTATTAACCTACCGCTTGTATCCCCTTTCTCTTCGACGAAGCTCGATATATATGGAAGCAGTTGATAGTACTTTTATGTTGTTGTGAGCATATCCGATTTTCTCTGGTTCTACTAAATAGTCGTTTCCATCAACATACCTGACCTGTACGTAAATCAGTCTCGATGCAACGGTCTAGTAGCCAATGTAAAAAATATAGGACTGACTAGTGCCGATTTTTAGTTTTCAGAATGGAGGTGATCATAACCAGTCTCTATATTTTAGGTATATATCAAAGAGCCAAACTCGCTACGAGGAAAACACACAACTTCTGGAGTAGAAGTTCCAGCTCTTTTTTGTAACATCATATGAATATCATCATCTCGTCATCTGGTACAAGCGACTTATATGATTAGAATGTATTTATGGCCTACTTCATTTTCGCCAAATCTACAATAGACTTTGCACCCTAGCCTTCATGTATTTCTTTGTATAATCCTTGGTATTTATTTTCATTTCATTTATTCGTTCGTGTGTACCTTATAGAGTCTGTTGCATAGCTTCTCTCATTGTTTTCTTCGTGAGTCCATTATCCTGAATTTCTTTGTGGTTTTGTTATATTCAGTTGGAGTCCGTTAGTACTGATCCAAATTACATGATTTTCTTACAATATTGAAGGATTTTCTAGTTCGTCATGTGGTCAGTGCCAAATCTCCATTCCACCATTACTGTTTGATCTCATACAGGATACTGTTCGTTGTGCATAGAGATATTAGTTCCCAGTATTTGGTGTGCTATCAAGTCTGTTGTTCTTATTGTGAAGTCATTCTGTCTCAGTAAGTTACCAGATCTGCCTTATATGCATTTCTGTTTGTTTTCTGGGAGTTTTAATGAGATATGATCGAAGTGTGATCAGAGTTTATATGCCGATGAATCAAAAAACTTTTCCCATCAGATGCATTTCATTCCTAAACTTACTTTGTTCATTATAAATGTAGTACCTGATGTTGAATTTATCCAATTCTTTTGACTGATGTTTATGAAAATAGACTGATGCCTAGGTTCCATATGTCTTAATTGTTTGCCATAAATGAGTATAATAAATGCTCTTCGCTTTCGTTGCTGCTGTACTGTAATCTGTCTGTTGAGCAGGCGTGTCAGCAGATCTCTCACATTTTTTTTGATGGCAGTTCCTGACCATCGTAAAAAAATGATGCTAATCTAATCCCAAGTTCCTCCCTCACCAGCCAACTTCAATTTCACTACAATCGAGTCTTTGGTAGAATTTTATGTAAACAGCAGAATATTCAGTTCTGTTCGCTTAGTTACATACGTTTCCGGGTTCTCTGAAGTTCTCTTGATAAGCTCTCCCGGAACTTTTCCAAATAACATGCTCTTTTCCATCAAGGCTCATAGTTAATGTATGAGAGCAATGTTCAACTTCATCTTCACTCACGTATGACTGGTTGTGTAATCTAAGCAAGGCCTTCGACTGTGTATCCCATGTTTTCTTGTTGAAAAAATTATTCCATTATGGTCAGAGAGGACCACCGCTTAAATCTTTTGAATTATTTCTCACGAACAGGAAGCAGAGGGTATTTGTTAACAACAGATACTGTAGTTCTAAGCCAGTGACATACGGTGTTCCACAAGGGTCAGTACTTGGACCACTTTTGTTTATCATCTACATCAGTGATCTGTTCTTTCATTTATGTCCAAATAATATGGTGATTTTGCTAATGATGCAACACTCATAAACGGAGATAAAAATACGGAAAACTTTGATATCATTATTGAACAGGCAGAAAATCAAGCGGAGGTGTGGTATAATGCCAATAATTCAAAATTAAATAGAGAAAAACACTGAAAGTCTCGTTATTTCAACAAATCATAACGTTGCGGCAGGTAATTAGGTCACATTGCTTGGAATTCTTTTGTATGATGAACTGAACTGGTCCAGGCACATATAATAACTTACTAAGAAAATATCGAGCTATATTTATCTAATGCGACAACTTAAAAAGGCTGTTAACATTAACACTCTGCTCTTTGCGTACTATTGATTGATACATTCTCAGATCACTTATGGGATTCTTCTATGGGGAAAAACAAGTTATGCTCAAAAAATATTCGTTCTACAGAAAAAAACAATGAGGATAGTTATTGGTGCGTACCTCAATGCTCACTGCAAGCCACTTTCGAGAAATATGGAATCTTTCCTCTACCTTGCCTGTTTGTCTATTATGATAGATATTCACAAAAACATACATTGTTATTCGAATGTATCTGAATCTCATAATCATAATAAGAGATCAGCGAATCTGTTGAGAATACTTCTTATCGACTTGACGTGTCCAGGAATAACTCATCTAAACTGCAGTTATACAACAAGTTACCAACTAGTTTGAAACAACTTCCTCTAGGATTATTCAAAAGAAAATGTAAAGTATTGCTTTTATTCCATCAATGAATTTTTCAAAGCTCCTTGGAACGACAACTCCATTTGATATTCAGGTTCAATGTGATTTGTAACAATTTTAGAAAATGTATAGTATACACTCTTCTTTTTTTATATACTTGTAGTATATGTGCTTTTTACTATTTGTGTAGCATGAGCCTATGGAGGTATATGTATATTCATGTGTTAGAGTGATGTTCCTATTCATAGTGGAAGCATTGATCTTTCTATTTGAATTATACACTACTTCAATTTTTATTCCGGAAGGTAGAAAACTGACTTGCTACAAATGTATTTTATGGATATGTAACGTGGCCAATAAAGTTCTATTCTATTCTATGTGAGGACCGTCGAAACTTCCTGCTGTATTGGAGGTTGACTTGTTGCTGATCTCCTCTTGTTGTTAGCTTGTTTTGAAAGTCCTTTTCCGTCTGTTTCTGCTTGTAGGCTATTGAATTTCCCCAAGTATGAGTAAAAGGGTTGTCCACATCCAACGAGAGATTGCCTGGTATTCCCTGGGCTACATTGGTGACACATGATAGAACCCCTTCGACATAGGTGTCATAACACCAATGAAGATCTCTATTATTTCTGTTACACTGGAGAAATCCCACTCAATAGCGACACCCACCAATATATGAGCTACCACCGGCACAGCCTTCAGCTTCATGAAAGTATGCGAGTCGCACTACTACGAAAAAGTGAGGGCATCGTCTATGATGTAAACGAACATTACTGTACTGCAAATCTGTTGTATTTGAGCTCTAGTTTTCAACTTCATGCCTTGCTATGGAAGCTGCAGTAAAAAATGTAGGAAGAGTTGGCAGTCGACTTTCAAGCTTGACTTAGCAATAAACGTCTTGGAACCCTTATTCACTTTTGATATTCCAGATTTGAGTTCTTCAGGAGGTTGAAGTGTTTCAGATATTCACATCTGTTTTTTTTTTATGCAATAAATTTTTTTGAACGAGCTTCTCTGCCCACGACCCAATAAATACTCTTCCAAGCCCTGAGTAGAAAGCTCCAATTAGTCTTACTTCGATTTCATTTGCTAATTGAGATAATTGCGGAAAACGAAACAACTTTTAATTGAATGCGATAGGAAAAATAAGTTTGCTATTTGCCGAGCGTTAGTTATCTCTCGTGAAATTGAACACGATGATTTTCCAAATACGGAAAGCTATTTTCCAGTTCGTCTCATTAGAAACAGTCGTTGGGTATCGGTAATTGTCGAAGAATCCTTGAAGTATATAATAAGGAAGAAACTTCGAGAAACTCATTGAAATTCACAACAAACTTTGGAAATAACAATAAAAATCAACTGTTGTCAGAATCGATTCAGTTCGACTAGGAAAATGCAGCGGAGTTGCTCTGATTTGAAGTTTAATATTCGGGAAGACGCAAAATGTGACTCGATTCTTTCAATAAGATTCTGAATGTATTTTAGAAGTCGGAATCATTCATACAGATTCTGAACTTGTTCTTACTTATATTCTAGAAAAATTAAAAGGAAAATGAATCATTCATATATGTAAATGTCTGCCCCGAAAGAAGATATATACTTCAGAGTGACTAATATCAAGGAATGAACCCAGAATATATCCTTCCTTGCTTCATGCAGATATTTGATGGAGTTAGGCGCCAATAACAATAATTTGAAATACAATAGGAAGGTTCGTGTTTATTTCGTTCAGTTCAATGATGAAAAAATCAATGTTTGTTTGACATTCCTGAAAAAATAAAGAATTGAATGTATATCAACTACTCGAGAAAATTCTAGATTTTTGCGACAGAAGATAATTGCTATTGCTATGAATGAATATATTTTTGTAAATCTTAGTTTCCGATAATTCTATTTCGATAAATAATGAATACAGATTGCAATGGAAATTATACATTATTTAAAGTATATCAATCTATATTTGAATATGGAATCACTAAATTTTCACGATAAAGACTGTATATCTTGATTAATTGAGATTTTTTCTCAATTTTGTTTAATTTTGGAATCAATGATGATACTGTGGTTACTCACGAAATCTTCAAGACAAACAGTGAATCTGAATGAATACTGAATTCGATGAAATTCATAGATCGAAGTCAATTTCGAAGATTTTCGTTTCCATCTGCACAATTACTGTGTTGATTCCCGACTAATATCCCTGAATTCACTTTCTGAATTTCAATCCAAATGATACCTAGACAATTATTCTGAATAAATCTTTGATATTTGGGATGTAGTAGTAAGTATACGTAGGTAGTCACCAGTTTCATACTCGAGATTTTGAGTTTCAAAATATTGAAATATCTTCTTCTCTTTCATCATGTAATGGCCTCAGCTACTGAGACTGTAACGCATTTTCTGTGAATTTAACCGTCAGGTGTAGCTTCGAATACTGTTCTTTCTGTTTAGGGTCTTCCTTAGGGTCTTCCAACAGGGACTTCCGAACTTTGACAGTTGTCATATATTCAGTATGTTTTGTCAAAACGCCATAG
This sequence comes from Leptinotarsa texana, assembly GCA_015342105.1. Lineage (NCBI taxonomy): Eukaryota > Metazoa > Arthropoda > Insecta > Coleoptera > Chrysomelidae > Leptinotarsa > Leptinotarsa texana. Next base: position 13,063 of record WOGN01000141.1, on the reverse strand, counting down.
ACTTATACAGCATTCAGCAATATATATAAAAAAACAAAATTGCTTTATCAAAATGAGTGTTCTGTTCGGGCAACGTACCACTCGCTTCTCTTTTTTTTACTTCTGCCATAATAGTCCTACCGAGATGACTATTCGCAATGTGATGGATAGATTTAAATTAACTGGTTCAGTAAACCACCGACCAACACCCCTACGTCGGCGAAACGAAAATTCTGCCGGAAACATCGCCGCTGTCTGTGAGAGTGTGCGGGATAATCCGAGGCAGTAGATTCCGCGTAGTTCAAAAGAACTCGGCTTTTCGCAGACCATAAATGGTGAATTTTGCATCGTGATTCGGGCCTGCATCTGTACAACATTTAACTTAGGAACTGAATGTAAAGGAAGATAAACGCTCAATGGGCACTGGAGCAATTGGCAACTGACCCTAATTTTCATCGAAAAATCATCCTCTGTGATGAGTCCAATTTCTGGATGAATGGGTACGTTCACAAACAAAATTGTCAAATTCTCGACATTATCAATCCACATGAGATCCAAGAGCGCCCAACGCATCTCGAAAAAGTCACTGTTTGGTGTGGATTTTGGGGTAGCGGCGTCATCGGTCCATTTTTCTTCAGAAACGATATTGGCCGGGCCATCACTGTCAACGGCGAGCACAATAGTGAACTGTAGTGAACAATAGGACAGCGCAACGTACCACACAGCTCATGCCGCAGTAGATATTCTGCACTAGCGGTTTGAGGGCATGGTCATCTTAAGTAGATTTGATGTGAACTGGTGACTGAGACTGAGACCGTATGATCTGACTCCGTTAGACATTTTTCTTGTGAGGTTTTTTTGTGTCGCAGATGTATATGAATGAGCCAGTAACCGAAGCGGTTCTCAAAACAAACATAACTCAGGCCATCTGTCAAATTCAGCCTGATTTAGGCTCCAGAGTCATGGAAAGTTGGACGTTTCGGATGCGCTCCAGCCAGAGATTTGAACACACATGTCACATATAATTTATTTGTTTGTAATAAAATACTCTACAGGACATAGCCCAATTACAGAGTAGGAAATAACAGAGTATAAAAAATACATCACCATGAAGACTACACATTTTATATTCATTATAGGTGACAAAACAATCATTTTAGGTAGAGGGATTTTATATCTGACAAATTGCAACTAAATATATCTGAATTTGTCACTTTACACATGGTATGGATCGTAGAAATCTCCAGAACATTTGGGCAGATGTTTTCATATAGAAAGTACTGCGGTGTCTGGAACAGATTCTGGAAATGCAAATATTGAACTTTTCCAGTAATGTTGGGCAAACAACTATGCTTTTGATGATTTTATAGGTTAGTACAACACTATAATATTCACGCCTTTTTTCGAGACTGAGGAAGTTATGCTTTTGTAGCAATTCAGAGTGGGTTGTTCCTATTGGAGGATAAATGCCATCGGTTTTTAGGCTTAGCAGTTTAAAAAATCGTCGTTAAATTGCTTCTATTCTATCAATATGAGGTCAAAGTTTTTTTGAAATCACTACTGTTACGATAGGAAGAGGTTACAACATTATCAATATACCTATTGAATGATAGTGCAGTGTCAAATTGGGCCAAGAGCAGTAAATGTTTCAGGTCTCACCAGGGAAACGTTTTCTAGTGAATAATCAAACATCAAGATGTTCGTTTTTCAACTGAAGGACATGACTTTATATTTATCCGGGTTTAGCAACAAGTTATTTCGACAACACCATTCTAGAACCCGTCCTGCGTTTGCTGAGAGGTTCACACAATCATCTATGTTCTCAACGAGGCAGTATAGTTCTCGATCATCAGCATACGAAAGGAAATACACATCTATACCTTCTGCAATATCATTAATGAAAACATTGAAGAGCAACGGTCCCAGATTTGACCCTTATAATGACATTATAAGTTTTTCAAACCATGGAAACATTTTTATGATGTCTCACTTATACTTTATTTTATTCAAATGTTGAGATGAGAATCGAGCCCTCAATGAAAGACCATGCAACTAGAAAAATGTCTCTCATTGTCATTCTTTATGACACATGTGTCATATGCTACTGCTTTTAATTCATCCATTAGCATATTTTTCAACATTATCAAATCTTTTCCCATAATTACTGTACATTTAATTTTCGTAGTAACATAAACTTCATCAATAATAAAATGGTTGAGGCTTTCGCGGTCGAGGTTTTCAGTGTCACTACTTTCCGGGTTTAAAGGCTGTGTATTTTTGGAATTTCTTTTTGGTGTTTCGCGGGTGGCTGGGTTAGGTTAGGCCCAAAGTGGGTGGGTCTACTCGAACCTCCACTGCAACCCGCAAGGGTTTATTTTGGCTCACACCTATTCACACTCGACCAAATAAAGCCAGCTTCTCAACGAAGCCAATTAGTTTGTATGGGGAGGGGTCTCTCAGTTCAGATGGTGATAGTACGGCTCTGCCGAACTCCTGAAACCTAAATTGGTCTCAAGCAGGGCAGGCACTAAGTAAATGCTCTGCTCATTCATCGTTAATGAGGTCGTCGGATGAAAATGCGACAACCTTCCCTTTTAAGGGTTTTTGCACGTGTGCTACACCTGACGATGCCTTACATTCAGGACTTTTTCGTCTCTGGTTTTGGTGAATCATCACTTGATCGCAAACGTTTGCTAACCTGCTCATGGGGTTTTGTTCATCCTCCTGAGACAGATTTTGCGTATGCCGCTCAAGCATTAGGTGCAAGGCGGTTTCATAAGTTATCCCGCTCTTGAGGAGACGACTCAGTCATTTCCTGGCTGCACCACCTAACCTTTTTTTAAGGTTCAGTTATTAGATCAGGAGTTGGAGACTTGAGAACCTCTCGCTCCTGATCTCAATTTACAGGAAGGTCAGTTGAAGTCGTAAGCTCGACAGCCATTTCCTCTGTAGACTCAGGGTCAGAAATAATTTTTAAGTTTACGATATCCATAATGGTTTCATAAGTAGCTAGAGAAAGAAGGTCAATCACGGCAGAGCCCCGCTTTACCGTAACAAGGCGATGCCACGACGAGAGGGTGACCAGTATCTCAAGGTTCCGTAGAGACAGCTGATAGATAGGCTCAATGTAATTCATCCTCTCAGCACCTTATGATTGAGCCATCGTTGGGATGCCATTCAGTTAGGGAATAACAGAACCACAAGTGATTTCGTCATTCCTGTATCCAGCGGGGCTACGTGGAAGCAGGCATTGGTTTGCTCATCTCCTACATCCCAAGCCAATGCACTCGCCAAAAACAGCATGCACAGTGATTCAGGCAGTGAAAGATGAACAAGAACAGCCCACTCGCGAGTGACAGTTAGGACTAGTTAGGATTGCATAGAATCAAAGATCCATAATATATTTTTGTATTCTTTATTTAGATTGCTTCTCGCTTTGTAATAAATGTTAGTACTCCAATTCCAAATACTCACCAGAAATGTTCATGATGGTCAAATTTCCGGCTTGTCAGGTATCATATTATTTCTCACTGAGAAAACAGTTGAGCGTTGAAAAATGAAATTAGAACAAAAATTGCTCAGCGATAAAGATACCCATTCATAATAATAAACAGTATTCAATAACTTTTCTGAGATCGCGTGAAATATATTCGAATGCGAGAATGTCAATGATAATATCGAGTCTCCGGTCCATACTGTTTAGTTATAGCGAGCAATTTTCTCAAAACCATACAATCTAAAAATATATTGAGTCAGCGTCCTTCACAAAATCAATTTCACCGATGACGGTACACACCGATTCTGCTGAGGTTCCAACTTTTAATGACGACATCTAAATTTTCCATTAGAATTCCACGGACGAACTTCACCGTTCCAATATGGCTGTGAAAGCCACCTTGCATGCATTTTCAGGGCTTTGGGAAATGAGTTGTTATTTATAAGAGCTTTTGGATGCCGTGCCCGATTTATATAATTGAGCTGTTTTCACACAAACAGAATGATTTATACGACAATGGTCCAGGGACCTATTTTTAAGAGAAGCCTTTATCGATCATAATATTTATCTGTCAAGAAAAATCATCGAAGTTGAAGCGAGGGCCATAAATAAAAGTTGGTGCGGAAAAATACTTTGTTTGACTCGTTCGGTAGTTTCCTCAACAGGTTTGATGGAAGATCTCAAGTTTGATGGATATAATAAAGCTTTTTTATTGATTTTACTTTTTCTACATTTTTATTTGTAAATCAGTTGAAAAAATCCAAAAACCAATTGGTATTATATGATTTTTGCTAAGACTTCTGAATATTTGCAACTTTGACTGGAAAATCAAAATAACAGACAATATATATACAAGTGATGGACTGACTTTTTAAAAATAATATTCTGAACTAAAAAATTCACATCTGGAAACCCTACTGTAAAAAACACTGAAGAATGCTTTTATCTGTGATAACGATCAGAAACACTTTATGTGTGATACTTCATTTGAAAGTGTCATTTTGATCTCTTATAGATATCTTTATTGATTCTCAGCTCAATGTTATATTGGTAAAATCAGTATCATAGAGAAAAATTAGATAAAACAATTATTTTCATATGGAAATATATTGAAGAAGAAAATAATACACATCATGAAACAATAAAAATTAATTGGTACTCTGGGGCAACTTTATTGATTCCAGTGACGCATTTGCTTTTTCAGCTACAGGAAAATCCGGAAACACCTGCAGCACCACATCATCTGAAGATCTCAATCTTCTTGATGTAGGGTGTCTTTCAGAGACTCCAAAGAATCAAAGATATCGCTAGAACAATTAGTGACACGACTATCGTCAAACTTAAACCAGTACGTTTCGTCTTTGACCAGTGCGTAATAATGACCAGATTCAACGGCAGAACCACAATGAACAATGACTTCATGAAGATTATAATAGTGGTCTGCTAGATTGAAATGTTCATCTCTTTTGAACCTTCGTAAAAGTTTGTTGCTTTCGTCAGAGGATGAGTCATGTTTGAGGATCAGTGGTATTATCAGATTGACTAGCTCCTCACGTATACTTGTTTTTCTATAATAGTCAGTTACTTTGACGCATATTCGGCAATACAGTTGATAATTTAGCGATCAGGGGTATTGATTCTGCTATTTTTATACCCACGAAGAGTATTCAACAAGAACCCGAAGGACTCGGGGCAATCTTCTTGTTGTCCTAACGCGTATCTAGTGTACTTCAAAGACTCCAGGAAATAAGTTGGTGTGAAAGATGATACATTCTCATTATAAAACTGCAATTGCATGAACAATTGTTCGAGTTTGGTGAATAAGTAGGAAACATTCTCGTTCTCGTTCATCGTTAAAACCTTGTTCTTGAAATTCTTTGTCATGAACAACACTTGTGAAATGCTATTTATGTAGCAAGTGTTTCCTGAATCATCTAATCCAATTTCCTTCTCGAAATTTCCAGAACAACTGTCTACTGGTTCGTAAGCAACAACATATTTCACAGAATCTGTATGAGAACCATTTCTCAAGCTGCACTCGATCTTTTTAAGTGATGGATGATTTCGTAGAGGGATCGATTCGGCTCTTGCTTCATGAAGCTCTGTCACTGAAAGGTAACCAGAACTGCGAGACTTACTCATGCGCGGAGCTGATTCAGGTTCTTGCAATGACAAGTATGCTGCCAGAACGAAGTATGGAAGTTAAATGAAAAATCAACTCAAAATTCATAATTCCATTTAAAAAATCGGAAGGTGATACGACATATGAATTTTATTCATTACATAATTTAGTTGTCATCATCCAGCATCTCAACAATGCAACCTCAAGACCTTTTTCAAATGAACGTCACTTCTTCGATTCCTCAAATGACAAAATTCATGACATATAAGTTCAGATCGAAGTATTGCTCAAGGTTGTCAACCATCTTCAAACAAATATTGCTTAAGGTTTGATACATTTCGACTATTGACTGCCTAACCCGTACAAACTATAGCCCAGATTGTTTCTGTGGTTTTATATGTATTTATTGGAGTGTTTTCTATTTTAACTTGTACCTTTACCATATTTATGTCAATAAAAGTTCATTAGTATAATATTCCCAACTTAGGCCACTGTAGATTTGAGCTTGACAGTACTGTCGATTTCTGCTTCTCGATGCAACTATTTTGAAGTGATGCACCTTAGTTGGCACTACTGAAAGAATTCCAGATGCAAATTCCATATATTTTGGTTCAACCTAAGGAGCTTTTCAACTCCCTTCGACAATTCGTGCTTGTCTTCTTCCTGAAACTTTGTTAGGTGATGTTTCCGTTGATGAACATCCTACTATATCACACTGTCACCTAGATGATAGTTACTTGGTTTCGTTATGTCCATGGTCCAAGATAAGTTTAGATTTCACCAGTTCATTAGCGAGTCAATTCCTTTCCAGATTCAATTTCTGCTTGGCTCATTCTGATGTGGTTTCCACTAATGGAAGAACTGAGTCGAAAGGAAGGCTCATGATGTGGATTTTTCATTGATATTTTCAGTCATTTGGCTGAAATATCACGATATTATTCGTGAATTTCACAAGTTCGGACTTCCAATGTCTGGTATGTAAAATGATTTGAAATCCCCGAAACAACCGAAAAAGAAAAATTAAAAATAAATAGCTGAAAATAACAATAATATCAAGCAAAAATAACCTGAAATTAAATGATAGTGGAATAAAATACAAGTAAAATTAAAACGAGTGAACGAAAAATTAAAAAAATACAAATAAATATAGATAAAAAAGTCAAGAGATTCCAAGTCACTTTAGGTAGATGATTATGGACCAATCTGTACCAAGATTGAAAGCACGTGCTCATAGATCCGCCAAGACATGGAGAATACCCATAAAAGAAAGTGGTGGGAATAAGAGAGAAAACAATGCCCAAATAAAGACAGGACAACTATGAAGCCTCCAACGTCATCAACATGAGTTCCCGCCCGCTCACGGAAAGGCCTAAATTTTGCTATTGCGCCAACATCTGTGCCACTTTGGAGATAATTACGGCAGTGGAATCCACCAGTTCCCTTATTGACCAGACCGAGGCAGAAGAATTCAGGTGGTAGATTGAGAACCAGTTCCAACATCTAACATCAGCAATGGAGAACGTAGAGCTCTGAACGGCCTACGTAGAGACAACACAATCAAGATCCTACCTGCAGATGAAGGAAACGCTACTGTGGTGATGGATACTGTTCTCTACGAACAAAAAATCGAAGAGGTTCTTCGGAAGGGACTCAAAATTTGTCTAGATTTTTACTTCCATGATACAACCATTACAAGGAAAAACATCGTCTTTTGTGAAGAATTCAAGGCATTTTGTCGTACTACTGGGATCAATTGAAGTCACACAAGAAGATCAACTAATTAGCTTCGACGTGGAAAGCCGAAGGACGAATTCTTTACACAAGATGAGGGACTGCCAATGGGATCGCCACTTCCACCAGTGATAGCCAACATATATATGGAGTGGTTTGAAACTCTGACCATTGAAGAAGCCCACAAGAAACCTCATGTATGGTTGAGATATGTTGATGACACCTTCATAATATGGAACCATGGGAATACTGAACTAGACGCCTTCCTGAAACACATCAACAGCATGAGACTTTCCATCACTTTCACAATGGAGAAGGAAATCCACAACGAATTGCCATTCTTAGTCGTTTTGAATATTACTGGAGTTTTTTCCCAACACCACACCTAGAGGTGTGAAAATAACGATTTGGTGTTGGGAGAAACTCCAGTAATATTTATTACTACACCAAAGGTTCCAAACAGTACATCATAAGTACTCAGACGTTTTGGTGGAAAGGACCGACACTGAGTAGGAAACATCTGTATCTGAATCACGAATCCAATCACCATCAGTCAACGAAAACAGGAATCATGAAGACTATTAGAACGTGCTTTCGGGCTCTGTTATATGAAGAAAGGTCTCAAGAAGGAACTAGACATCACCAAAAATGATCTTCAACGGAATAGCTACTCCGAAGCGATGGTAGCAAAGACTTTGGCTAGAAGATAGCAGGAGCCTCGCAAGGAAGAAATGCCGTCACAACCAAGGCTTGCACTTCCCTACATCAGGGGATTATCGAAGAGGATAAGAAGAATTAGTTCCAAGTGCAACATCAGAACCTGCTTCAGATCTGGTAACACTATCCGTAGCAGCCTCACGAGAACCAAGCCACCAAACGCGGACTGTGATTCCAAGAATTGCATTTACCGAATACCCTGTGAGTGCGGAAAATCCTATATTAGTGAAACTAAGAGGCTATTAAATGTTCTCATTGCCAAGCACAAGAAACACAACCAGCAAGAGAAAACCAGCAAATAGCAGACCATGTTTGGACCTATCAAAATCACTTGCAACCTTTATAGTCTGGAATATCAAAAACGTGTTGGAGATTTGTCTCCCTTTTCACGGGAAGTGTTCGATTAACTTGGCACATTTGATTTTACCAAAATCGGTACATACCAGTATTACGCGACGGACTATGGATGCTCATCGTTTTGAGGATCAACTCACTACACCTGAACTTCACTGTTTGAGAACTCCTCCATCTGGAAAACTGCGTTTATGTGAAATAAACTTCCTGAGAAAGTTTATGCAAATGCGAATCAAACCAATGTGAATCGATACTTTCGCACAGGCACCGCTCTTACAGAGCCTCAAGATATTTCTCTCGTACTTGTGTCTTGGCCTTGAGAAGAAAGGCTTTCTTGAGAATTGTTGATGTGAAAAAAAGAAATGTTTGCGAGTTCGAAGGTTTTCTATTATCGAAAAAAATATCGAAGGTTTTGCATCAAATTTTGTACAAGGAATAGATATGAGTGCTTAAAAATACATGAAAAATTGATAGTGGCGTACGATGATTGTACTCTGAGTGAGAACCGATAGAAATGTTGAAAAATGTTGAGAAACAGTTGTATACCGAAACCAAATTACGTGACGTTAAAAGTCTGTATGCAAACCATTGTCTCGTTTGGATATTTTCTAATAAATCAAACTATCGCCTGGCAAGATCAAAAGATACTAGATACGTTAAAAATTTGTCACTACCCCGAATCAAGAAATGCCATACACAAAGAACAATACAGTGCTTTTCAGATGAAAGTATCCACCTTTAATAAGTTTTGTAATACTGGTATTTAGGAAAAATCCAAAAACACATCAATTTATGTTGGAACTAACCACTTTAACCTATAAGTATTATACATTTTTGAAATCAGCTCAAAGAGGAGTATCCAAATTTTACATAAAAATATGAGAAGTGATTTTAAAAAAAAGGATGATGCTAGGGGTGAGGGGGTGGCTTTTCCAGTAAGTTTAAATAAGCCATAATGATTGCCCCTTCCAACATAAATTGACATGTTTTTGGATTTTTCCTAAATGCCTGTATTACAAAAGATATAAAAGGTGGATACTTTTATCTGAAAAGCACTGTGTATTATTTTGCCAAAAGAAACAAGGGAAATTTCAAATTTAAAATTTATAAGGCAGATATAACGAATGATACATCGAATGTACGAATGATACATCCATTATGAGTCTACTGAAAAACGCGTTACTATAAAAAATGGTAGGTGTAATTATCTGAACTAATATCATAAGATATCTAATAACTGTAAGTTACTAAGTAGTCATGACCTTGGTTTTTTCATCCTACTATATTTGTCTAATCGCATTACGTATCCATGTTAATAAAATAACCTAATATTCAGAACACAACAATTTATTTCACCAACTTTCTCTGCTTTTCTTTTGTCTATCGTTTTTTCCTGTTTTTAAGTAGCAGTTGAATTTTAGTTTTTATTTTCGTTTTCACATCTTCAATGAAATAATTCACATGTCATATAGTATCAATTATTATTGAAAGTATTCCGTGAAAAGGAAAATTGAAAGCAAAACACAAGCCATAAGCGCTTAGTTTGCGAACCATTTTTCTTTGAACGGCTGAAATGATCCGACAATTAAAAATGTATATTCTTTCTTTTCAACCGAAATAAATGATAAAACTGATAAAACTGAGTATTGAAATTTTTATGAAGAATCGTCAAATCACTATTGCTGAGGATGTTGGCATATCGCCTGGATCCTGCAATTTTTTTCAAAATTTTGGAATTGAAGCATGTAGCAGCAAATTTCGTTGCAAAATTGCTGTGTTTGGACCAAAAAGACGCATGAGCATCGCTCCACATTTTTTTTGAATGCGATCCCGGTAACGGCGATCTCGCTTTGCTTAAGACCAGTTATGAGGTGAAGAGTCATGAGTATATGGTTACGACATCCCAAACCAAAAGTCGAGACCAAAAAAAACACGACAAGTTCGATCAAATGTCAAGGCTTTGCTCGACTACCGCAGCGTAGTGCATCAGGGGTTCTTGCCACATAGTCGTCTGGTCAAGAGGAGTATAATCATGAAGTTGGGATCCGATTGCGAGAAGCAATACGAAGAAAAAGTCCGGTATTGTGGAAAAATTTTTGACTTTTGCATCACTTTAATGTACCTTCTCATGTGTCATTGCTTGCTCAACACCGTAGTCATATTTCAGCCACCGCATTCACCAGATTTGGTCCTTTGTGACTTTTTTGTGTTCCCAAGTTTGGTAAGACCTATGAAAGGACGGCTTTTTGCGACGATTGTGGAGATGAAAATCGAATCGCTGAGAGAGCTGGAAGACATACCTAAAAGGTCATATCAGAATTGCTTCGAAGATTGTAGAAAACGCTAGCAAAAGCGCAGATTTGTAGAACTGCTTTTTTCTGGAAATTATCTCCCGGAAACGGTTGCACTCGATATCCTTAGTAGCTTCAGGACTAATGAAAATCTGTTTCCTGAAGAATTGAATGAAAATTGTCAATAGGTAGCTGTGTACACATACAGGATGTCCCTGGACTTTCTCTTTTTTCTCGGTAATGTATAGATGTATTCAAAATATCAGCAGTACTCCATATAACTGTTCTTTAAATCCTTTGCTACAAAGTTACGGGCCCTCAGAGTTACAGGTATAAAAAATAATTTTCTTTGATAACTTCTCAAGTGAATATTCAAAATGAACCAAATTTTGGTGATTGACTGAATAAATGAATTGCTTTGATTGGATGTACCCATCGGGGATAGTCCGTTCCTGACTTTGTAGCACGACAATCACCAAAGTTTGGTCGATTTTGAACACTCACTTGGAAAGTTATCGAAGAAAAATATTTCCATTTTGTAACTTTGAGGACTCGTAATTTGGTAATGGAGGATTTAAGGAACAAAAGTTATATTGATTACTGGTGATATTTTGACTTCATCTATACATTCCCGAAAGGAAAAGAGGATGTACGGAGACACCTTGTATATTTTTGAATGCAATGCAATAGCGAGATTCAGAACAGAAAACAGCTTAGGAAATGTTTCTGGGCCACACTCTTCTGGAAGGAGGATTGTGACACGTAAATACACTTGCTTTCAAATATATGCTTCCATAATTGTGAAAATTCCGGGAATAATTTGTAGAAATATGTATTCACATCAAATGAACGCACTTTATCAACTCTATGAACACGAAATATCAAATTGTGAACATTCATTTTCATTTCATTGGCTGCTTCTTCAACCAAATGTTGAATGAAATTTTATTTTCATGAAATACCAAACGTGGCACTCCAATGTGAAATGAATTATTATTTTACAAGCTCAGTGTACTAGTCCAAAGGGTGCATATGTGAAGAATTTTCGTTCAAATGGATATTGTGATTGATATCTATAAATCACTGGTATTTTCCATATCTGGATTTGCGATTGATGATCTACTGCAACACAGTTCATCTCTTGGATGAGCAGAAGCCATATGGTTGGAATATTCGAAAGTTAAAACCCAAATACTTTGTGGGTTGAAATACCTGAATATGTGTACATGTTTGTTTCAGCTCTGATGATCCAGTAACTTGTGGATTTGAAGTCACGGAAGTTATTTCAGTATCCATGAATGCATATATTCCCGTCTCGATAGAACGAAATCATAACGGCAAACCTTGGTTCGAAAAACATTGCGAGTAAGATGTCTCCTCAAAAAATCTCGCCTACCAGCAGTGAGGCAAGAATTCCAATGATGGAAACTCAATTAGGTTTGTTGATGTTCGCAACAGCTTCAAACTTAGAATAAATGGAAGCGAAGAAATTCCTAATCAGATAATTAGAAATGAACTGCCCAAGCCCCAATGCATCCAGATCGTTCTGGTCGGTTACAAAAGCTGTTAATAAAAACTTTACATAATCCACAATTTCACCACTAACACAAGTGAATGGTTCAATTGCAAAAAAGCCATGGAGAAAGCCAATTTATTATTTGTACAATTTGCGTCCCACTCCACAGTAGATTTTCTAGGAATGCGATGAAAAAATTGTAGTAATTTAACTAGTGATTTTACCAGTAGTTTTTTGTGCATATTACGGAAAAAATAATAAGAAAATTCTATAACCTACAGGTGAGTCACAAATTTCACCTAGAATTTTCCTATTGAATGAGTTTTTAGGTTCGGTATGGGTTAGATGTTTCTATATTATGTAGCCTATATAATCGGTAAATTGAATCTGCATTATGGAGCTATGGAGTGATGACAGCTACGATCCAGGTACGAATGACCCTGAAATTTTCTCTCAATCAGACTTGAACGATTCAGTACGAGATCTGGACTGCCCAAAGGACTCAGCAGAAGTTTTAGGGTCCAGACTTAAATAAAGGCATAAGTTAGCCACCGGTGTTCCATTTTCATGGTACCGATTCAGAGAAAGGAAATTTGTACCTTTTTTTACACAAGAGGGTGACCTATCCGACGTCATGGAAATGTTCAACATAACGGATGAACCAGAGAAATGCAGACTTTTAATTGATTCATCAATTCTTCACAATGGAAATCAATATGCTTCTGTGCCTGTTGGATACTTGAATTTTTTCTTAAAAACCTCAGCTACCTGATCATAAGTGGACCATTTGCGGAGACTTGAAACTTATTTCAATGTTACTAGGTCAACAAAGTGGTTATAGGCTGTTCACGCTGAGG
>WOGN01000140.1:0-31255 GCA_015342105.1 Leptinotarsa texana | reverse complement strand
TTCTCGCAGATACTAAGATGTTAGTGTCGTCCGCAAAAATAACAGTAATGGAAGCTTTTGAACAAAATTTCGGAAGATCATTTATAAACAACCAAAAATATAAGAGGTTCCAAAACATTTTCTTTCAGAATGCATTCCATTCATACAGACCAGCTGACTACGATCAGTCAGGTAAGTTCCCACCCAATTCAATGCAGAGCCACGTATACCATAAAACTGCAATTTGTGTACCAGAATGTCATGGTCAAATCAAAAAATAATCCTCAAGTCTGCTATTTATTTTACAAGATTTCCAGCTCATGTATAATGAGTTGATTGATTGCACCAACTGTAGATTCAGTTCTTCTATAAGCATTCTGACTAGAATAAAATAATCTGAATGATACAAAGTAATCATATAATCTTTGATAGAAACAGTATTCAATAATCTTAGAAAACTGTAGCGATATAAACCTGTAAGATGCACAGTCAGATCGAGAGCCCTTATTTTTGTAATTGACATTTTCAGTATATCAGGAAACCTCCCCTCAATGTGTCCTATTCTTGCTCTCCATTGATTCTGTTCTTTAAAGTGCTTCACAAAAAAGTATCCAGAACTGTAAGGTCAGGTGACTTTGCCGGCCACCTCACCCCGTTGAAAGTACACTTGTCTTTCAAGTATTTGGTGTGGTGTACCCCATTCGACAGGCAGGTTGGTTGTCCTTGTTGATCTTTCAATGCCTGAACCACTGTGTATGCTGTTTTCAGCGAGTGCATTTACTTGAGATGTGGAGGTTGAGCAAACCGGCCATCGAATGCTGGCTTTCACGTAGCCCTGCTTGATACGGGAATGACAGAATCACTTGTGGTTCTATTATTCCCTAACTGAATGGCATCCTAACGATGGCTCAATCCTAAGGTCTGTGTATCCGTGCCGAGAGGACGAATGACATTGAGCCTATCACCTGTCTCTACGGAACCTTCGAGATATCGGGCGCCCTTTCGTCGTAGCATCGCCTTGTCACGGTAATGCGGGGCTTTGCCATGATGGACCTTCTTTCCCTAGCTACTCATGAGACTTTTATGACAGAGTAAACTTGAAAATTCTTTCTGACAGAGGCGATGGATGTCATACTTCATTCTTGGTTTTTAAAACGCATCGTACTCAGCCAAGTGTTTGTCCAAAATTCCGAATAATGTTCTATTCGGCTGTTGTCTTTCCGGATATAATAAAGTTTCAACATATCTCGTTTTTCTTCATTCGAAAATGGGGACATTTTGACTGAAGTATTTGTGCAAAATTATAATGTGTGATGAGTTCTGATTAGTGCTTATTAAACAAAGTTTCTCGATTGAGTCATGACCATCTCAGATGAAGTTGTTTCCTTTCAATGCCTGTGATTTCAGAAGAGCAAATCATAACTAATTATTATACATCAATGTGTAAAAAATATCGCGCCCATAATAGAAAAAATGTTTGATAATGAATGCCAGAAGACGAAACGTCGGATAGTAAATCCGAACATGAAAACGTGTAGCTGAAAAAAAGTATCAATGAAAATGTGCATCTGGTTTTGAGCTCTGTTGTCAAATAACACTAGAAAGAAATGGAAACGAAACTTCCGATTTTCAGTTTTTTTCGGATATTTCCGGAAATACTCGTGATTTTCCAACTTTCAAAACAGTATTTTGTCAAGCATAAAAAATGCAACTTTGCTCCAATTCAAGCTTCGAAGTATCTCCTATAGTTTAGGAGATCCAAATGGTGAGGGTAGAATTTGAATTACTCTGTAGAGTACAAAATTCTTTATCGATCAGAATATACTACTACAAAATAAAATAAATATTTGAATTTCAATAGTTCGGATTTGCATTGTCTGATATTATATAAAATGATTTGAAATTCCTGAAAGAACTAATAAAAAAGAAGAATTAAAAATGAATAGCTGAAAACATTAAGCAAAAAAAACCTGAAATGAAATGGGCAATTGAAGTCACACAGGAAGATCAACTAATCATTTTCGACGTGGAATGCTATTACACCAACGTTCCGGCCGAAGAAGCACTCCAAATCATACAGAGGAAGCTATTCGAAGACGTGGACCTGAAAGATAAAACGAATTTACCTATAGAAGTAATTACGGAAACCCACCCATTTTGGACCTAACCTAACGCTATTCGAGAACCAGCTACAAAAGCCTTAAAGAAGCCTACAAGTAACCTCGTGTGGTTGAGATACGTTGACGACACCTTCATAATATGGAACCATAAGAATACTGAACTAGACGCCTTCCTAAAACACAACAACTGCGTAAGACCTTCCATCACTTTCACAATGTAGAAGGAAGCCCACAACAAATTGACATTTCGAGCTCTGTAATACGAAGGAAGGCCTCGGAAAGGAACTAGACATCATCAGAAATTATCTTCAACGGAGTGGCTACTCCAAAGCAATGGTAAAACAGACTTCGGCTAAAAAAGAGCAGGAACCTCGCAAAGAAAAGAAGCCGTCACAACCAGTGCTTGCGCTTCCCTATATCAGAGGATTATCGGAAAGTGTAATAAGAATTGTATCCAAGTACAACATCAGAACCTGCTTCAGATCCGGAAACACTATCCGTAGCAGCCTCACGAAAACCAGGCCACCAAATTACCCAAATTACCTGAATCAAAGTCAAATTTAAGGACACGTTCAGTTGAAAATGACAATTGGACCTTTTTCATTCAAATTGACTCTCAGTTACAATTAGTAATACTTTCTAAGGATGACATCTCAATTTCAACAATTTTTTTTAAAGTTTTTACATTACATTTGACAAAGAAATCTATATTCCTCAAACAATTTGCTAGAGAACACATATTGTTTAGTGGGGAATTTAAACCTAGATTGGTTCGAGGTTTAGGCAAAACAAATAAATCTTTCCTTCTAAAATTGAAGTATGTACTGCAGTTCAGATAAATATTTGATAACAAGTGTGGATTATCTACTTAATTATGCGATAGCTTATAGAAAAATAATAGAAACGCAAGTTTTCTTGTAAATTCTAAAGTTGTGAATTTAAATTCATTCAAGGAAGTATGATAACTAAGATTGAAAATATGTTCAGATAATGTAGAAATCTTAAGAATTTTACTGCACCTTTCAATTTCATTTTTATGATCTGAATAATAAGGAGACCATATTATTGCACCATATTCCAGTATACTACGGACAAATGCATTATAAAGTGTTAGTAATGTAGATATTTTTGTGAATTGAATGAATTCCTAATAATGAAGCCAAGCATTCTATATGCTCTGTTTATAATGTCGGTCATATGTTGATCAAAAGTGAGTTTTTCATCCAGCGTAACTCCCAAATCTCTACATTCTGTCTTCTTGGCTAAATATACATTGTCTATCTTATACTGAAAATCATTCCGTAGTTTTTTTCTAGTAATTGACACACTAAAGCATTTGTCCACATTAAATGTGAGGCGGTTTGACAGGGTCCACTCGTAAACTCAATCTACATCATTTTGTAGCAAAATCACATCTTCTTGACTTTTGATTTTCTTGAATAATTTAAAATCATCCACGAATAGTGCACATTGCGAGTCCTGAACTACCTCTGGTAGATCATCTATTAGAAATAAAAAGAAGAGTGGTCCTAGATTGGACCCTCGGGGTACACTAGATCTTGTGAAGAAATCCTCTGATTCCCATCCCTTATAAACTATATATTGTTTCCTGTCTATAAGATACGAAGCTGACAGCTTCGAGAGTCGTTCCGACAGCCCAAAAGTGTTAAGTTTTTCCAACATAACCTCATGATCAACCTTGTCGAAGACTTTACTAAAATCTATGAAAATAATATCTAGTTGAATATTATTTTCGACAACTTGATTTGCCTCTTTCATAAAACATGTTAGGTTAGGTTAGGTTAGGTTAGGTTAGGTTAGGTTATCATGGACCTTTTAGGTAAGAACCCATGTTGCTTTTCACTTAGACATGGATAAACGTTTTTAAAATTTTTTCATGAATAATTGATTCGAAAAGCTTACTGGGTGCACAATTAGTGATACTGGCCGATAGTTTTGTATATTCTCCCTAATACCAGTGTATTATATCTGACGGGGGATACTTTGAAGGGGATAAAATAGAAATTGATATATAAATGGATATTTCAAAAATGAAGATTCCCCTCATTTTTTGAACAGACAGTAAGTAATACTGCACTTACAATAAATTTGTTCAATACAGTAGAGTAGTCTTCAATTTCGATAAAATTTGAAAAATGTCCACACAATTTTCAGAAACTGGGGATTTTCTGATTTTTTTCCATCATCGATCGACATAACTGAAAACATGTATTGGAAGTGGAATCACTCGCCAACTTCGTGACACGATCATTATCAATGCGCAAACAGATAACCTACAAGTCAGACTGGAACGAAAGAATTGTTCAAAATTCAATATTCACTTAAACGTACAATGGGACGTCTTACAAATTGATATCGGGCACATCTAATTGACCTTTCAAATTCGTACAAATATATTGTTCGCTTGTTTTGAGCCGAACTTGAGTAAACATATTTCTTTAGAATTATTTATGATATTCACGAGACAGAAATACACTTTTCTCTAAAGGAATTCAGACCAGTCTCGAGCGAGAAATATTTCAACTTGCTAATTTTTCTTATTGACACAGTCGTTCATCATATATTATCATGATCAAATATGTTGATGCACTGTTTGCAAACTTTGGTGTAATGAATATTACTGGAATTTTTTCCCAACACCAAATCGTGTTATTTTTAACACCTCGACACCTCGAGTTTAATCTTCCTCTTGAAGATGATCACTTGGTGATCGAAACACGTGTCCAGGTGTTAAAAATAACGATTTGGTGTTGGGAAAGAACTCCAGTAATATTCATGATCAAATCTGTTGATTATTGATCGGAAAAAAGGGTGATAACTTATCTCACAACTTGACATATTAGTCCATTTCCTTAACCAGTGGAGTGATAAATCATTTTCAAGTGGCTCTTACATTAACGTACAAAATTGAGTCAGGTAAAAATTAAAAAGTTTATTATTTATTTTAATCATTCAATATTGTATATCTCTGTTTAAAATCTGTTTAAAATCTGTTTTTCCGTTAATCAGCTGCCGCCCCCATACGAACGACAACTCTCAGAAGGTGAGAAACTTGTGCGAGCTAAGGACTAACGAGGTCTTACCTTTTAACGTGTGATTCATTTATTCAAAGTTTGCAGCTGTTGCGAGCATTATAACAAACCCAGTTCGGTTTTCGGCACTGGGGTTTTTGCGCCACTGCCGGCAGGCAAGATTTTTGGAGGCTTGCTACCAATTTTCGTTGTACCAAGGTTTGCTATTAGAAGTTTGTTCCTTTGAAAAAAGTATATGCATCCATAGATGATAGAATAATTTCAACACTGAAATGATTATTTGGTAAAAAAATCCCAATAATGACCTTACGGCGAGTGTAAATTTCTGGATTGGTTGTTAGATATGGATCCAGAAGACTAGCATTGTCTCCATCACGGTCAGGTATCCTGTTTGGCTCATTTATCCGCTGCCTATTGCAGAAGCCTCAACTTCGCGACCATGTTCGTCGTTAATATTTGAAAATTTGAGTCATTCGATATTGTAGGCATTGAAGTCACCGAATATGGAAATTACGGTACTAGAATGATTGATTTGCAGAAAGTCAGTGGTGTTTGCAAGTGATGAGAGTACTGCTTGGGTATCGCTTGGTGGTTCGCTTGGTGGTCGATAAACGCAGCATATGAATTTAGTGACTTTTGTGACATAACGTCGAGGTTTTGGTGTTCCAGCATTTTCTCTTGTTGACAGGAGACGTCGCTTCTGATAAAAAGAGATATTCCAAAATTAGATACGTCTGAGTAGGGAGTGAAAATCATAGCTGGGAAATCATTGACGGGGTTTGTTGAAGTACTGGCTTGAGGGCAAGAATATGAGGATCATTTGCTTGCAGATGTTGGTGCACTGAGTTTACATTTGAGTTGAGTCCTCTGATATTGCAATAACCGATTTTTTCTTGGGAGTGTACATTCTAAATGATTATTGCTGGCGTCGGTAGCCAGGCGGTTCGACATGGGTGCTTTGTTCACTCACTCGAATTGACTGCCGCGTGGGTCGGTGGTTCAAACCCTGGTCTGAACAATCCATTTTCATGTGTTATCGTTCAACACGTATTAAGAATCACACATTAAAAGGTAAGGCCTCGTTAATTCTTAGCTTGCACAAGGTTGTCGTTCGTAGGGGTGCGACAGCTGGTTAACGAAAAAACATATTTTAAACAGATTTTTTTATTAAACACGAATTAAGTAAAATTTTGAATGAATACTTCTAGGGAAACTGTTATTTTGTGAAACACTTGTTGTTCTTTCGTATAAGTGTTCAGTGAAACTCTCATACTGAAATTTTACTTGAATTCATACAGACAGAGACGTAGACCAAGATTTTTATTTGTTTCGGTTGAATGTACCGAAACTGGTCGTAACAAATAAAAATCTTAGTAGAAATTAGACAAAAGTTATTTTCTTTATCGTGTACATAAATATTCTCTAACGATCATTTCTCTCGAAGTATTAAAATGATGAAACAGCTGCAGACCAGTTGAAGTTTATTACTAGACCTATTTAACCAATTGAATTTTGAAACACATGCTCAGAATACCATTATTTGGAAACTGTTGTTTTCATAAATATTTTTTCGAAAATATTTTTTTGATGTTTCATCAAATTATTATGCATTAAATTATGGATTTTTTATTTCCAGAAAATATTATGACATATTTCAATTTCATCAACTCGGAGTTTCATTAAAAAACTAAAAAACAACCTTTTAAAGAACATCCAACTAAAAAGTTAAAAATAGAATCATTATGAAAAAAGATATTTTTATATACAAAAAATATGGCACCCACGTTTTTTTCACAATAATACTACTAGTATTTTTCGTTCGTTATTGTTTTAAGGTTATTCAAAAAAATATGTTTTTCTTTTTAGGTCGATATTCTTTAAACGCGTTTTTTTGAGCTATATTAATTTTTCATTTTTTAGTTTCCTATGCTATAAAAGCGTGTTTTTTAGTTATTTCAAACTATATTTATTTTATCTAAACTTTGGGATCAATTAACCGTATATTGTTAAGAAAAATGATCTCGATATTTTCAGATTCCGGAGAGGGCACCTGAAAATCATCTGACATGCCCAAGGAAGGCAGCAGGCGCGCTTGTTAATAAAAAAATACTTTTTCCAAATTAAGAAGAAAAAAATAGTTTTATGTAATTTTTTTTTCAGGAGCCAACACCAGAAAGCCGATCGAGATGTACAGGGTGCAGGAGGTGGTGGTACAAACGGTACTTATCTTTCCCTATCATACGACAATGCAGCTCTCAGCACCTCATCAGATAATATAAGTTTTAGACATAGAAATGATTCAACTTACTTGGGAAGTAATGATTTTATTGGTAAGTACCAATGGCTCGTTTTTTCCTTTTCAGAAAAGTATGTGGGTGGTACAAATATCAAAATAATATTCGATTTTTTTTTAAACACAAGTTTATGCATCAATAATATATTGTTTATCAATAATAAGATATTTAAATACTATACAGGATGCTCGACAAGACACTGCAAACCAAATGCAAGTGCACGCACGTGCACGAACTCACGTTTCGTTCATCAGATAACATCATCAACTTCATGTTTTCGAATACACAACCATATTTTTTTTTCTGAAAAAAAGGTTGGCTAGGTAAGAGGGTCAATTATTTTCATGAACAATTGTTTTCTTACCGACGTTTCGAATTTAATTTAATTCTTCTTCAGGGCTCGAAAAGTTTTTTTTCGGTTTCATTATATTATTATTTTGAAAGCTACCAGACATATTAGATATATATTTAAAAAAATATATTGCAGCAACCAAATTTCTGAGACTACACCACGACATAAAACAGACGTTTGTTTCACAAAACGGCACCAACACAAAACGACATAAAAAAACCTTTATTTTATGTGGTTTTGTGTTGGTGTTGTCTCTAAAATTTGGTTGTTGCAATGTTTTTTTTTAAATATGTATCTTATGTCAGATGGTTTTTAAAATAGTAAATATTATAAACACAAGAAAAAAATTTTCGAGCCCTGAAGAAGAATTCAATTAAATTCGAAATGTCAGCACCCAACAAACTTTTTTTCAGAAAAATGATTGAAGTTAATCCTATTTTTTATTCTTCGAATTCTGCAGCCACTGTAATAACAATTGTATTTCAAGAAATGTGTTTCCCTTAAGTTTTTCGAATCATCACTGTATGGCCATACAATATCGAACAGTATTGAAAGTTCCTCTATTTTCATTTTATATTATCTGAAACGGAAAGCAAGGAAATTCGACAATTCTAGTTTTTGAAGAATATTTTAAAAACAACCACTGATATTCTTGATCTGAAAAGATATTATGCCTGTTCTCTAGAATAGGAAACGTCTGTCCAATTCAACTGACCTTATAGGTTTTACCTCTACAGTATTCTTCTTTCTCCTTCGTTCTAAAATTTTACTCATCCGGTATACAAGTATCATCATTATTTTGAACAGAAATGCAACATTGACACATTTCAAATGATGCATAATAACAAATATATTTTTAAACTAGTTTATTTTCTTTTCATTTATTTGAGTGCGTTGCGCGAGTTTTAAATCACTTTTCGTATGAAAAATTATTCATGAATGTATAGACTACGGCAGAACAGACTATACTCCGAAAAGTAAATGCGTTTATGGAAAAAAATTAATGTGGAGAGAAAAGAAGTTAACAATTTGTAATATTCTAGCATTGACTTTTGAATTTCCGTCTTCAAATATCTAACAGTTGTTTCGTTTTTTTTTCAGTGATAGATAATACCAAAAAAAGTTCCTCTGCCGTGGAAGCTGTGAAATCAATAATGCCATGGGCTAAAACGAAAGCACGAAACGCTTGTACCCGAAAAATGCTCCTCAAAAGACTGCCTATTCTCAATTGGCTACCAAGGTACGATTCCTCATGTGCTGTAGGAGATTTGGTAGCGGGAATAACGGTAGGCCTCACGGTTATACCTCAAGCCCTGGCTTATGCCAACATAGCAGGTGAGAGATAATCACTACTGAAAGCCACGATGCAGATTTTCATTGCTTTCCGTGGTAACAATTTTTACAGATGGAATTTTCATTGTAGACGCGTTTTGCTGAGTAGTGGATGTAGTTTTCATTGTTATTAATCTCATCGTCGTTCAGTATCAAAAAGTTGAACGAACTTATACAAAAAAAAAAACATCTCCATCATCCATTTGCCACATGATTATAAATTGGTGTCGTTTGATGTCACAAAGTTATTCCCAAGCATTCCTTCAGCAGAAGATTCTTGAAAACGCATAGATAAAATACTTCTCAAAAATTATACACACCCATTCATTCGTTTAGATGTCCTTTCATTATTGTCAGTATGTTCCAACCAGAATTATTTAGAATTCAATAATACGGATGCTTCATAATAGTGTTACGTTTTTACCCGTGGGTTCCCCAATAATTGACTACACTGAATAATCAAACTTAACTTTAAAATACAAACAAAATACAAACAAACACGTCAACTAAAAATTCAACTTGTATTTTGATGGCTATTGCCTTACTAGATCACTTCGCGTACCGCACTGTAACGTCCACTTCACTGTATACTTGACTGTACGAATACGCTTGCAGCCATGGATCATCGTAGAATTTTCGCTGAAGTTCCATCGACGTCGGTAGCATGTTTCTTGCTGCTACTCGAGCAGCAGTTAACATTGGATATTCCTACGCTCAGTGGCCGCCGGCGTTATCTCCTTTCGGGCATGATTTATAACAATAGGCCATCCTCTAAGCCCCCTCCTAACTGGAATTTCAAACAACTCCGAAAAAATTATACAGCAACTTCCAATTCTCCAAAAATTCATTTACTGATATAGGTGTGAATATAACTGAAGTTCTTTACCAACACCAAACCTTTATTTTCAACACCTCAATCGCCAAGTAATCATCTTCAAGAGGAAGACGATTCCTCTTCATCTTTGAAGATGACCACTTTGTGGTTGAAGCACGTGTCGAAGTGTTGAAAATAACGGTTTGATTTTGGGATAGAACTCCAGCAATATTCATTACTAATGGTGCATCACAAGTGGTATAGGTATGTTAACGATTTCATCTCCTGATGATGCTTACTCAGTTAGATATACGCGCATCAAGAGAGCATATTTTTGTACTGGTATGAGAAAAGCGTTTCCCATAGCTGATGTTTTTATCGGTAACAGCATCTTTGGGGCGTCCACTATCCTCGGTGCTTATTTCATCTCGTTTAAACTTAGCAAATCAATTATCAACGATCGATTTGCCTGGTGCAGAGTACGGAAAATATTTATCAAGCTAATCCTTGGCTTCATCAATGTTTTTTCCACACAAAAACCAATACTTAATAAACGCACGAAATTTTGTTCTATCAATTTTCTTTAAAGTAACTTCTCTCGAAATATTCTATGCCGCAAACTAATAGTCAAGAAGGATGTGATATAAATCACTTGAAAAAGCTGCTGTGCTAGCGAAACATGTGATATATTTTTCAAAATAAAGTTTGTGAAGATCAAATCGTGAGGTGTACTTTTTGAAGGTAGGTACTATGGATCTTCGTCAAGTAATGGCCGAATCAATCAGAAAAAAGAAGGATGAGAATGTTGGGACCATATTTGGTTTGCCAGAAAAAAATCGTAAGAGAACTCCAACACTACAGCCATTCGTTTCCCGATCGTGAATTACCTAATCGACGTTCATCGTCGATTCAAGAACAATGAAATAGTTTTGGAGAAAAGAGTAACTGAAAAAGGTATTGTAATATCTGAAAATACAAAAATTGATACTTCAATCTACTGTGAGATGAATCCAAATAATTCTATCAGATATTTATCTAGAGAAATACTGTTCCAGCATCTGTTATTCAACGAATTCTGAAGAAACATACGATTTCCCCATATGAGTTAAGACCAATGCATGCACTAGAACCTTGAGAGACGATTGGGGTTTTGCAGATTCAGACTTCTATAGATATATTATATGGAGCGATGAGGCTGATTTTTCAAAATGTGGGATGTATAACAGAAAGCATTTTTGTTTGAAGTAGACATAATCCATTTTCAGTCCATCCCATAATCTGTAAAAACGATTTATTATTAATGTTTTTTGTAGTCTATTCAGAGGCAGAATTATCGGTCCATTTTCTACCATGGTTCTTTGAACGGACCCCGTTTCAGTAATTTATTAACGAGAGTGTTGAGAGAGTTTTTGTAAGATCTTGATCTGGTGGCTCATCAGATGATCTATTTTCAGCAGGATGGAGCAATAGCAGTGGCGTAAAAAGAAATGTTGCGAGACGGTTCTTGCAAAAGACGGATTGCTACAAACGGCCTTCTCGTTCATCAGTCATGACACCACTAGATTTTTAGTTTTGGAGATATCCTCAAAATCGGGTGTACAGAATTAAACATAATAATATAGATGAACTGAAAAACTATATTGAAACCAGAATTGATGGCCGAATTGTGTTGAAAGCAACACGTAGTGTCAAGAAAAGGGCCCAAATATGTGTTCAACAAGAAGACGGTATTTTTGAATATTTATTTGATATTTTATAGCTCTTCATTTGACAAAACAAAGAAATTTTTTGTACTAGTGAAAGAAATAAATATTTCCACATAAATTATTCATTTTCAACTTCAGGAAGAAAGGTGATATGAGTTTTGTTGCTGAGAATATTATTACGAATCGAAATGCATGATAAAATATGGGGTGTTTCATAAAAAAAAATATATTTTTTTTAAATATTTTGAAAATGCGACTGTCAATTTTTTTGTTTTCGGCATCGAGAAGGCCATTGAAAAGACTGCTAGTTTGCCCTTCCAACCGAATTCGTAGCATCAAAAATAACGGAGTTGGCAATGGTGCCTACTTAATTTGAAACACACTGTTTAGTAGATATATCCAGATGAAAACGACACTCAAACTGTTTTTTTTTTGTAAAACTACATTAACTTGTCATACGCCTTTTGTTTCACCTCACGCTTTCGTTTCGGCTATGCCAATAATTTGAAAAATATATTTTCATC
The DNA here is from genome assembly GCA_015342105.1 of Leptinotarsa texana. Taxonomy (NCBI): domain Eukaryota; kingdom Metazoa; phylum Arthropoda; class Insecta; order Coleoptera; family Chrysomelidae; genus Leptinotarsa; species Leptinotarsa texana. The sequence continues at coordinate 19,081 of WOGN01000140.1, read as the reverse complement.
TATAAATTTACACTTTGTATCACCGTATGGTGAATAAATAATTTGTATAGATGTTAAGAACTTCAGCATGCTGAACATTTTCCTTTTACTTATTTACAGGGTTGTCTACTGAATATGGTCTATATAGCTCATTTTTGGGTGCCTTCGTCTACATTTTCATCGGCAGTTGTAAAGATGTTCCAATGGGTCCTTCAGCTATTTCAGCTTTGATGACAATGCAAGCCGTTAAAGGAATGGGACCAGAATATGCCATATTACTTACTTTTTTATCGGGATTAACCCTGCTTGTTATGGGGATTCTAGGACTAGGTGAGTGTTTTTTTGTTCTTCAAGGAGAAAAATAAAGATTCACATTATTATTGAATTGTTATATCACTGACTGCAAAATTTTTAATTGATCCAATAAAGAGTGTAGATCCACAAAAGAAATAATAAAATTGTCATCTACTAATGATAATCTGAAAATTATTCGCGGCATATATTTTTCATGTCACGAAGTGTTCTGGCGATGTTTTGAATTTATTGGAGTCTCTCGAGACACCCTACATTTTGTTTCATAAAGGAGGGGACATTTGTAGATCAAGATCTTCAGATAATGTGGTACTGCAGGTTTTTCCGAGTTTTCCTACAACTGAAAAAGCAAATGTTCCACAATTTTTGTTCTTTAATAAATTCATGATTTGTACTACTTTCTTCATTTTAATATAAATCAAGATTAATGACCAAATGTAAATAACTGTTTCGAGAGGTCTAAAAGTTACTCCCCTGCATGATCTACACATCTTTGTATAAAGTTAATTTTTGAAATCAACTGCTTCCTTGCGTTCTATGGGAGATTCCCACATTTTTTGTAACAGATGGAGAAGTAGGAGGCGAACAACTTTCTTTCCCAAAAATTATCACGTTCTTCTATTAAATATTCAACGTAATCATATTTTAACGTTACTTGCATCAGCGTGTAGAGGGGAAACTTTTTTCAGTTCACCCCGGTGAATTACTGTACTGAATTCAAATAATGTTTCACATAGAATAATGTACTTATCAGGTACTATCCAATATTTTCACTTATCAAAGAAATATCAAGATGTCTAAATCTGATTTCGTTTTCAGAATTGAAAAAATCTAATGTATTTTTATCTTTGGTTCTCTTTACTTTTGAAATTTCGTTGAAAGATGTCAAGCTGTTCTGAAATGTTATATATGACGATGCTGATGTAATTCTCAAATATTCGATATAATGAAAATTGTTCTTCGCCACTATCTACAGTATGTGCGATTTCAAACCGCACTTCTATTTTGGAACCCATAAATTGATTTTGAAAAATGAAAATTCCAAATTATGGTACTCGATGAGCTCTATTCAAATATGTTGACAGATATCAATTATTTTCCTTTTCAAGGCTTACTGTGACTTGCAAAATGGACCGAAATTTCGGAAAAGTGGATACCCCATTCGATTTGGGCATATTTCGCATATCTAGATTCCAAGTTTCAGTCCAGTATTTCATACAGGGTATTAGCTGTATGATGAAAAAATTCCAAATCCATGATTTTTTGACTTACCCTGTATGTCTATGAACTTCACAATAATAATACTTCGCATACTCAGCAACGAGTACATAGATTATAATTATTTCATGGACTTGTCTATAGTTTAATTAAAATCAACAAATGAAAAGCAGAAAACGTGTTTTCAATTTCAAGATAATACCAACAACAGGAATTAATTAAATGATGAATGGAACTATTTTTTCAGATATTGGAGCTTTCAATATATCCTCCTTCAAGCTCTACACATTTTTCATAACGTCGTCCCAAATTCTGGCGGGTCTACCTCAATTGGCCTGCTGCTATTTTTCCACACGTTTGCCTTATCCTTTTCTTCAATTCGTTCAAATTTCGTTTTCTATTTCTATAAACATTTTCTTTCAAATATCCCCTCAGAAAAAATCTAATGGAGTCGGGTCTTCTTTGAATTTTTCATCAAGGTATTGCCGCACAGCGAATATAACAATTCTGCGTTCTTCAATGCCCATTTCTTTCATGAAAGCCGAGTATTTCGTTGTCAAAAAATAATAGAATCCTGCGCCATTTAGTGTGTCTTCAAAAAACACTGAACCTATTATACGGTTTTTGAATATGACATTGTTTTTCGTAAATATTGTCTTTTTGTATTTATCATCCAGTGTGGATTCTCCCTTGCCTAGTATCTGGAATTTTGTGTAGACACGTTATCGTTAGTGGTAAATGTTGCCTCATCGGTGAAGAGAATATGGCCCAGAAATTTATTATCATTCAAATATTCACCTTGGCAGAATAAACAGAATTCCAATCTTCGTACCTCATCGCCTCTTTCTAACGTGTGCATGATTTTCGGTTTGAAGCAGAAACTTATTTTTTTTCCAGACATATACGTATTTTAGACATACTGACGTGTAAATCGCGTAGAATCTGCCACAAGTTGAACATACTCTAAAATTTGCCCGTCTATCTCTATATTCCCTCTTTGTTTCGGTACATTTGTTGACGATTTGGATATCTTCTGTTGAATTCTTTCGCGGCCACCCTCGTTGATCGAGCATTGTCCCCAAGTAAACGCCAATTCTCTCGACTATGTTGAGATTTACCATTTTGAATACTCTCAAAACCCTTATAACTCTCTTCACCAAATACTCCTGGAAAGCATTCGAGGATATTTAACTGTCAAAATAATGACAACGAAAAAATAGACAATTCAATTTCAAAGCTTACTATGGATAACCGTGTCTGTCTTATTGATCTAATCAATCTGTCTCTAATCAATCATGAGAATTTTGTCAAAATCTGTCACCGGATTGAGACAAATGTTTAAAAAAGTTCCACTATTTTTTTGCTTTCCATAACTGCTTGACGTTTATTACTTTAAATCTAAATCCTAGTTTCTTTATTCAATTCTGAAGAGTTTTGTCACAGCAGCTCACGTTATGGCCGGAAGTATTCAATGGCTTCCTTATGATTTCAGTTGCAGGAATCTCATTGCTTTTGTAACAGTTGTATATTGTTTTTTCTTCAACGATTTTATTAGATGAACTGCTAAAGGTTTTGGTAATCCTGTATCACATCGCGTCTTGCGTTCATAAGCTTTGTTTCTGACTATTTTACGTACAATTGAGAAAGGAATTTCGGTCAAATCTGATGTTGCTTGTAATAGTTTGTTTCCCTCGAAACCAAACTTGAGATGTAGATTATTATATACATTGAAACATAATCTCTGTGTTTCAGTATTCAAAAGCATCCGAATCTGATTCACTGGTATCTCTTTTTCGCATTGGTCACTATCGCTATTGGAATCACTACACAGGAAAAAGTATGCGCTGTTATCACACTCGTTATTACTATTAGTACTTGTCCAAGGATGCCACAAGGACAACAAAAATTTTAAGTAATTATAACTGCACTAATATCGAATTTCAACACTCAAATCGCGATCAGTTCCTGAACTGAACATTGACAGCACGACGGCTCGAATTCTATTCGTCATCGTAACATGACTTCAAATCAGCCAATCATAAAACTCGCTCAGTAAAAATCATCCAATACGAACAGCCACTTCTTCAGTCCACGTGGACTAGTTGACAGCGGCTTTATTTCTCTATTTTGGTTTTTTTGGCCTTTGAGGGCGCCAACACTTTAAATATGCACAATACCAGTTCGACTATACAGATATGTAGATGATATCTCAATCTGTTTTACTGGTAAAGATAGGCAATTAGGCAAGTTCATTGAATATGTCCATTCCATCCACTCTTTAATAAAATTCACCCCTGAGAGGGAGGTAAATAATTCATTAACCTAACCCTTACGAAAAATAACAATAAACATAAATTTGCTATTTTCCCCGAGCCATCTTATGCGGACATTATCATACATAATTCCATCACACTTATTTACCAGCTTAAAGTTGCTGCATTCAATTGTATGCTTCACAGACTATTGAATATTCTACTGTCTAAGAGTAATTTCCAGAGAGACCTGAATTAGATCAAACAAATAGCGGTTAACAACAGTTATTAGGTAGATATTATTATAGACTCCATCATCTCCAAAAACTACAAAAGCAAGCCATGAATTTGGTCCACCCAAATTCAAGATGCGATAACGTCAGTTATGGATCATTGTCATATTTGGGTGATCCAACCAATAATATTGACCGATTTCTGGAGAAAGAATGCGTGAACGTAGCTTACAGAACGAATAATAGTCTAAGTAAATTCATTAAAAACAATAAAGACAAAACTTTGGTATTGAATATATCAGGAGTATATAAGCTGAAAACTGTATATTGCCCAAACAGGAAACACATTTTCCCAAAGAATTAAACAGCATAGAAGTAGTTTTGTAAATAGAGATATCAGTTTCATATTTGTGAATCACCTTTTAGCAGAAGGACATGAGTTGAATCATGAATACGATGTGTTAAATTTAGAGGAGAAGAGTTTGAAACTCAATCTTCTAGAATGTTTAGAAATCAGTAGATTCAGAAATTCTAGTAGTTTTTCTGAATTAGATTCAGTTAGAATTGAATAACTCCCCGTTACTACATATTTTTTTCAAATGTGGAAACTGGAACATAGGCTCAGGTAATTTAATTCATCATTCCGTGCTAAGAATCGCACGTTAAAAGGTAAGACCTCGTTAATCCTTAGCTCGCACAAATTTCGACTTTTGAGAGTTGTCGTTTGTAGGGGTATGATAGCTGGTTAACGGAAAAACAGATTTTAAACAGATTTTTTTTAAACAGATTACGAACATAGATTATGTTGAAAGACTTCGCTGTGGAAATTTTTTCTTAGAAAGCAAACTAATTGGATTGAAAGTTCTGAAATTATACTCTATTTTCTTAAGCAGCGAAGTAACCAATCATTTTCAAGTGGCTGTTCAATATGCGAACATAATTGAGCCGATTAAAAAGTGACTGAAGTAGACTAGATCATAATATATCTGCCAAAACTATACTTATTGTTCATGAAATTAAAAGTGGTACGTTAAACTAGTGTTCTAACTCATTACGTTTACCCACCATACTTTTTATATATTCTGTGTAATCTTATACGCGGATTTTTGTGAGCTTATTCTTCCACACCTCCATCAACTACACTATTGATTTTCTGAAGAGTCATCAAATATTTTTCGGTTATATTCCATAATACTTGAAATCGTCTTTGCTGAATTTGTAAACTGAGCACATCCGTTATTTTTCAGGTGTAGGCCTCGTACCCAGAAATGAGGGTAGGGCCTTTTCTACTGTCGTAGACCTTCAGAAAGATGGAGAAGAATACACCCTCACTTCTATTTCCAAATACAAAAATCACGCTATTAAATTCACTCCTGGTAAGGGATTCGACCAGGAGACTCCTGACGGTAGAAAAGTGAAGACCGTCATCACGGTTGATGGCGATACATTGACTGAAGTTCAGACCAATACGGATGGAACCACCATCACAATCGAACGAACATTTGCCGTTGAAGAAATGAAAATGGTAAGATATATTTTTTACGTTTTCTAAGTGTTAATTCAAATTATGAAGGCAAATTTCATGTGCATTTTAATGGGGAGCATTTCAAACTAAATTATTTATTTCAATTACCTGTGCATATGTAATAATATCCTAAAAATGATATCATACCTCAAAACTTGGGATAGTTTAATAATGGGAAAACCCATTTGAAGAGCCATATTTTTTCAAATATACTTTGAGGTAGCCGTCACTACGTGGTAGGAAATCATATTGAAGAAAAAATAATTAAAACTTTCTATGTTTTTCACCACTTTTATTTGTAAGTAACGTTACAAATGAAAGTGTAACTAACATCCAACCAAAACTTGTAGTTCTTGCCTAAACATTTATATTGGCCCAACGGAGAGCACCTTTTTTCAAAGAATGAAATAACATAGGGGTTAGTTTCTTGAATGTAAAGCCCAATTCCATATTTGTAAACAATCTTTTGGCAAAAGGGCATGAATTCACCACGACTATGAAAAATTACATTTGGTAAGCTTCAACGATGTTTCTCCACGAAGAAGAGCAGTTGATACATGTTTTGGTTTTATTATTGGGGAATCACAAGGGAAATTCCTTTTTTGTTTTCATTGGAATTTCCTCTAACTGAACTCAAACACTGTTTTGTTCCGTTTTATCGGGTTCTGTTTTTTCGTATCTATTTCTTCTTGTTGGAGGTGGTATTTGACCTTCTGAAGATGACGAAAGGGATCAGTTTTGTTTCAGACTATTATTTTTACTGATGAGTTCAATATGCATGTAAAATGGATCTCTCTGTCAATTCATGATGATATAATCTGCATATCTACCTCTGTATTATCACTCACAACATATGAGAAAATGAAACTCACGACTGCAGTGTATTCATCATTCTGCGTAACTTCACAACATATTATTTGATATTCAAAGAAAGTCATTTTTTTGTGGAGGAAAATCAGTTTTTTATCGATCTTTTTTGGGGATTTGTTACCTTCCGCAATCTTAACGTTTCGGTAACATTTTTCAAGTATTTCACATAACCTGTGTGTATTATGTTATCACATCTCACACACTTTCTCCTAGTTAAAGCAACAGTTTTGCATCTTTTGCACACTTTTATGACAGCTATGTCTTCTTGCGTTTTGCCAGTTGCCGCCATGTTGAAGGTGTAATTCAAGAGATGAAAAAAATGAAATTTAACCGACGTTCAGGAATCTATCAGTTGATAGATAATGTTAAATTTATTTTCCAACATATGTTATCAGACTAGCTTTAGAGCTGAACTAATCTCCATTTTTTGTTCTAGGTTATGTCCACTGAGGATGAAATAGAGATGAGAACCTTCGAATCGCAAAACTGATTATTCTAAACTATAGATTATTCCGTTTTCTATATTTTAAGTTATTGTATGACTTAGAGATTCAATCATTGATTTCATAATTTTTTAATTGAAATGTACTGAAGAATATACCTTTTTTTAGAGATTCGTATCGGTTTTAATGTACAAGATGAACAATACTGTCTGAGACCACAGCTGTGATACTTTGTTACACATCCATTTTGGCATTTTCATGACGTTATGTGAACCACAATGACAGTCTTGATTTCTCCTGAAGAATATGTTGAATATTCTATTCGTGATTTTGAAAACAAAATTGTCTTCACACAGACATAACTGTGGAATATCTCTTGTTATCCGAAGCAGTATCTTCTGTCAACGAGAGGAAATGCTGGAACCCCAAAGCTTTGATGTTATCTAGTTTGAATTAATATAAAAGAAGATCACTAAATACTTACGCTGCGTTTATCGACCACCAAGCTTTACACGATATAGGGCACTATTCTCTTTACTTGAAAACACCATCGACTTTCTCCAAATCAATGATCCCAATGCCGAAATTTCCATATTCGGTGACTTCAATGTCGACAATATCGAATGGCTCAAATTTTCAAATATCAACGACCAACAAGTTCGCGAAGCTGAGGCTTTTGCAATAATATTATAAATGAGCTAACCAGGATTCATGAACGTGATGGCGAATATGCTAGTTTTCTAGATCTATACCTAAAAATCAATCCAGAAATTTACACAGTCACCTTAAGGTCTCCATTGGGATCTTCTGGCCAGTTACTCATTTCAATGTTGAGTGGATTACCGATGAATGATGGGAATAATCTAAGCCGCGCGAAGTTTGTAAGTATAGATCTGTTGAGTTGTAGGATCTTCAATAACATTTCCAAAGTTTCTCCTGGCTAGATGTTTGTTTAAACTCTAATGATTCATCAACTTGTGCTTTTGAAGTCACTGAAGTTATTCTGTCATCCATGGATTCGTATATTACTATTTCAATGAAACGAAATTCTAACGGCAAACTTTAGTTCAAGAAAGATTGCGAGCAAGCTGTCGCTTTCAAAAATCCCACCTACCGGCAGTGATGTAAAATTACATTGTCGAAAACCGAACTAGGTTTGTTAATGCTCGCAACAGCTGCTAACCTAGAATAAATGAAAGCAAAGTACTTGACAATCAGAAAATTGGAGATAAACTGCTTGCCAATCCCAAAGGGTCTAGATCTGTCTTTGTCAAAGTGGGCAATAACGCTGGAGGTCTATAGTGGGGCTGTAAAGGGCACAGAGAATATTGGGGGCGTTGAAACGGTTTAGGGGGGCGATGGCTAATTTAATTTTTTTTGCTACTGACACAAACTGTACACTAGACAGTAACTATTTCCTGTCTGATAGTTGTCAAACTGTACAATAGATGGCGGTAAGCTTCAATGCGAAGCGAGTAGTTTCTACTCTCCATTTTCGAAAGTACTAGACCCGCTCGCTGCCTTATATAAAAGCGCGCGCGACATCCAGTCAGTAATAAATAAATAAACGTTTATTCATTCATTCATTTCAGTCAGTAATGTCGTTCGACGATATCACAAAAACAAGTGAGTTAAGGTTAAGTGCTGTACGTGCGGTGGTGAATACTGTGAGTGGTGTCATTAGCAAGTTTTTAATAATCGATTCTTCGGCATTTTTGAAGACAAAATTATGTCAGAAGAAATAAAGATGAAACGGCAGTATAGCACATATAAAATATGGATTTATTGAAAATCCCACGAATCCGTCTTCGCCTGTGTGCCTTCTTTGTCAAAATACATTTTCGAATGGAGCAATGAAACCCTCAAGGCTACAAGATCATTTGAATAAAATATATTCAGATAAAATAAAACAAATGTTTGACTTATTTTCAAGAACTGGAAAAGAAACACTCAGCTTAGCCAACTGTGTCACAACTTTTTTCAGCGGATTTCTACAATATCTCCTTGCTAATTGCTCAAAAAGGTAAACCTCACACTATTGGAGAGGATTTAATGTTACCGGTAATAAAAGAAGCAATAACTACTGTGCTCCATAAACAAGCGGCAGATATTTGAAAAGCTTTCCATGCAAAGACGAATTGATGAGATGGCTTAAAACATTAAAGAGTCATTGTGCAATCATCTGAAGACTTCTAAATTCTCAATTCAGTTAGATGAGTCCACTTTACCAACCAATGAAGCATTGTTGTTGTCATACGTGAGGTTTATTAAAAATGAGAAAATATATCAAGAACTACTATTTGCCATAAACTCAGAGACGGATACAAAAAGAGAAAGCATATATAATACGCTGGAAAAATGTTGTGATGAGAAAGAAATTCCACTGAAGAATATCATATCAGCTGCTATGGATGGCGCTCTGGCTATGACAGGACGTCAAAAATATACAGGACTCAAAAAATATAATTCCAGATGTGCTTGCTGTACATTGCGTCACTCATAGGCAACATGTTGTTGCAAAAAAATTGGGTGAGCATCTCTCTCAATTACTGCGATACATCATCAATAAAATCCGAAATAGCTCTTTAAATGACAGAGTATTTAATCAGTTTTGTGTTGCTGATGATGAAGATTTCAACCGATTGCTATTTCACACAGAAGTGCGTTGGTTATCAAGAGGTAACTGTCTAACTGGATTTTACAGTCTCTTCGACTCTGTAATAGCATTTTTGGAAAACAAAGACAAAAAATTGCACGACAACCTCATCACTCCAAAGAATGATATTGCGTACTTGACAGACCTGTATAAATTATTTGATGATGTCAATCTCCAACTTCAAAGTGACTACTTGAATTTGATTGAAACAAACAATGTCATAGCTGCTTTTGTAGCTGAATTGCTTTTATACAAGTATAATATCGGCAGATGTGAATTTCGCAATATCCCTAATTTGTCAGCAGTATCCTTCAACAACGATGACTTGCTTGTTTACTGCCAACATTTGGTGTTTGGTCCTTTTTAAAATGACAACACAGTAGAATCACCCCAGCTGAAGGAAGAACTCATAGAAATGATAGCGAAAAATATAATTCAAAAATGGATACCAATAATTTTGGCTACAAAAGCCATGCCCGTAATTGTACTCTGGATTGTCATCCATCATTCATTTTGACAGCATTCCCATCATCGTGTTTGTTTGAACCTGGATTTAGTGCTGTGGCAACGTTGCTAACTATAAAGAGAAATCGGCTGCAGATTACTGAATGCGGTGACTTACGCCTGATATTAACAAACTTGTTAAAAATCATCAAATTCGTTCTTCACCTTAGATTAGTTTTAAAATTCAAATTAAAATATTTGTTTTAATAACATGAATACAAGTTTTTCTAATACTACAAAATGGTGTTACATTGCCCTAATCAAAAAGTCTAATTTTCACATAATAATAATATAATAATAACAATAATAATATTTTTACTATCGCAAACACTAATATACATTACATATAGTACTACCGAAAATAAACAAGATAATCACAGAAGCCACATATATCTATAGCTTGTTCGTAATAAGGATACATTATAATTAGCTGTAGGTATAAATCTGTGTAAAAAAATCTGTTCTTCCGTTAATAAATACTTAATATAACATTGAAAAATACTGAATGATCAGTTGATCAATAACCTTATTAACAGAGACAGTGGTTTCAGACAGAATACATAGATATTTTTGTCTGCTCAACAAATGCTTAAATTAAATTGCTGTTTGAAATAGTTTGATTAATAAAATTAGAAAAAAAGCTCTTTCGGTATTCAGATTGAATTTCTTTACTTCTTTCTCAAACATGTGAGAACTGTTAATATTTTAATTTTTTTTCTGGTAATATTTGGTATAAACGTGGTATCTTAGATTCCTAAGATAACAATCATTCACTTCTCACTAACCTATTATACCATATGATAGTTGGAAATGGACAAGTGCGAAGAAAAACCTTTTCAAATGTTGGATGAAGTACATAATTAAATTATTAAAATAATGACTGCGATTGTGATTCTTAAGATGTAGTAAAGTAAAAAATTTTTGGGGGCGCTAGAAAATAATTAATTCTCGAAGTGGGTGGTTGACAAAATAAGTTTGAGAACCTCTAGTTTGAATAATTTATGGTTCGTGTATCATAATATCTAGGTGAGCCTTATACAAACAATTTTTGTTTTGGAACCTTCGAAGTTCTACTTTTCATACAGTTTCTGAAAATTATTATTATTATTATTATTATTATTATCTTGAGCCACATTCTGGATATAGAACTAGCCAGATTGGGTTAGTTGTGGTAGAAATAATGATGGGGTAATTTTCTTTTGATCGAAACTTATCATTACAGTTTATTGTATGATTTTCAGTATAAATAGTGGAAATTACACAATAAACTGCACTTATGAGTTTCATCAAGTATCGGTCAGTTCTAGTCAATCATATGATCGAGATGACTTTTGTTGATTAGTTGGTAAAAGATTGAGTTGGATCCATCACCTCAACAGTTAAAATGGTGTAAAAATGTGCCTCCTAACGCAGAAGCTATTCTTGTATTTTCATATTGTAGTATATGTACCTACTGTCACGAGGGTACAGAGAAATATTTGTGAAAGTATTATTGAAATTTTCCAAAAAAAAATAATTCACAACCGTTCACATACAAACTTCAGTTTCAGTAGTTCTTACTCTGTATTTATCGTATGTTTTGTATTGCAATGGAGTCTTTCTGATTCCGCCAAGAAGAGGTTTACTCATTGGCTTTACCTCTTCATATAATTCAAAGAGAATGAAAGTGTAACATATAGCAGAATTTATTCGAAAGTCGTTTTTCTACATTATGACTCCCTATAATTGAAAATCCTTCACGTTCCAAAAACCACACCGCTGGGAACTTTCTTCCTTTAACAACTCTCCAACGATTCGACTTCTTTAACCTCAAATGAAGGGTCCAGCGTTTACAACCCTCCAGCTAATGAGTAAAATCTCCGAGTTGGGTAAAAGGAAAAGTTCCTCGATGACTTCGATTCACCTCATATGAACAAGAGAGACAACAACAGCAAGCGGAAGAGAAATGGAGATGTCTGGCAAATCCTACTCTCTTGACCATCGGGATATCGGCATAAATTTAAATTTGATTTGCTTGTTGCTTCCCGAAGTGGCGTGTGAGGGTATTATACAGTGAAATGCCTACGTTTCTCTCTCTTTGCAGGATTGCTTTAGAGTACGATTCTTATTTGAGCTCTTCTGATTGAATACTGTTACGATGCCCATTGATTCGGTAGGTTGACTGCGACCTCTAAGAACATACGAGGGCACTAAATCACCTGTCAGCTAATGTCAAGGACAGGTGGGTATTTGCGGCTAAGCTAAACAGTGGAGACGGGAGTGGGTTAACCAAATTAGCAAATTTAGGATAGATTTTAATGGGCGCCAGGTAAATTCAATCCTCAAACACCCTATGTGACTAGCAACATTCCTAATTTACCAACCAAATGTTGAAGTAAAAGAGAAATTACCAAAATAATTTGAAACACATTAAATGGTATAAATCTTACCCTAGCCAGGGGGTTTTCTATACGTTTCTTCGTGTGTGGTACTCTGCACGGAAGTCCTTCTGAGGACCTGGTTTCTTATGAATTTAGGGACGAGAAACGAAAGTTGTAGATTCGAAGAGATGATACCATAGCTAAGACCACATGAGAGATGCGATAGTGATTCAGACATACCTGATTTTCGGAAATCCTTACACCTGGCACAATGAGATTGGTAACCACCAAAAATCCTCTGAAGAGTTTAAGTTTCAGACTGCAAATATACACACCAAAATGACCAATCAGTCTTCCACTATATATTCCTGACTTGTAGAAATAATCCCCGTGAAGGAGGGCTAAAATATAACCAAATGTATTCCACAAACCACTCAGATGGTACCATTGAACTATCAACCCCAGGTTCAACGCAGATCAACACCGGAAATCCGAAAGACTGTCACATCTGACAGCTATTCAGTTTACACTACAAACACCAAGGGGGCGTAGTGCACAACAACATAAATCAATTCCACCACAGCCACTCGAGACATCATCAACAAGTCCATGACCCATCACAACTCCTTCTCACAGCAATGCAACCCTAAAACAACCCTTGACAATTTGAGTAACCGATCGATCCCTCAACCGTGAGCGAATATAGATCTAGTACGGTGGAGGTTGTCGGAACGACACTAAGAAAGTTCGGCAGAATGGCAGTGTGGGCAGATGTCAACCAACAGCTGTATCTCAACCTGGTTATTAAATGTTTACAAAAATATTGACTCCAACCTATAACTATTTACCGATTCTTATTAATTCCATGGAATAGAGACATTCAGTACAAATATTTGAACATTCATATTATGCAGAATATTTAACGAAAATATCAAACAGTATTCAGAAACCCAGAGCTAACTAATATTGTTTTTCAGGCGATATGGCTCTAATATGTAAGTAAACCTTCTGAAAGTGATGAATGGCAATCTATGCAATACATATTTTAGGAAAGGTAAAGAATACGTTTTCTATGAATGGTTTTCTACGGAACGGAAGATTTCCATTACTATGTTAACATCCTCTGAATAAAGATTTTGAAAGGTAAGGTAGTGTTCTGAAAGGTCATATAGGAGCAGTTTTGATCTAGTGCTAAATTGAAACGTAACATGGCGCATACTTATGCTTACCAACTGACTTTATTCGTTTGAGACGATATATGTGGAATTTGTGGAGAGGTGAACGGTGCTAATTTTTTCGAATATTTTGTAAACCGTTTGGAATTCAAAAAAATAACGCCAGTACGCTAAGGATGCTAACCAATTTAGCGTCCTCAGAAGATCATTATGACTCCTTGAGGAAGCTTGGTTACCGCGATGCCAGCTCCCAAAAATCTATAACTCATGAAAAATTATCTTCCAAAAACCGGCCGTGATCGAAGAACCCCTTCAAATCCAAAAACCTCGCGAACACTGTTCCAATTCCAGGAAGAGTATCTTCCAAAATATTCCCTGCATGACTGATTCAACGGAAAAATAAACTTTCTATAGATTTCAAGGTTTGGAAATTGATATCTTTCTGTCTGTCTGCAAAGAAGACGATGATGAATTTTTACGAACATCCTCATGGCTGGTCAATTGTATGAGGCACGAAGCTGTCGTTAAAATTTCTAAATTATGGATGGATCTGTCTATTTTCGAAGCTATAATATAACAACATACATAGCATTTGCTATGTATTACAACGAATTATCACTGTTGAAACTCTTGAAGGCCTTCATCGATAATTTCGTAGGGTCGTTAAGCTTACTTCTAAATTGTTTTGAGTCGGAATGGAAATCAATCATGAACAAGAGTTTGTGAAACAGAATTAGGCTACTGCAAAAATGACAAATTTTCTGAAACATGCAACAAATGAAAAAAAGGAGAAGTATTCGAAATTGAGATAAAGACGTAAAACATCTTCAACCAAGTTCCATAAATGAAAGATAAAAATGAAACCTCTTGCACAGAATTTATTCGTGTATATGTAGTGTACCGATCTCAACAATTTCAGTGGCCTGACAGACTGATAGACATTTTTGATTTTTGAAATCAGAATAAGATGGCGTGTTCTTCGAAACAAGTTTTGACAGCTCTTTCACTTTGACTGATATACTTGTGTAGCTTGTTAGGTAACAATAGTGCCCGAGTGATGAATTATCTCAGTTCATCTCCAGATAACGCCAACTTGGTTCGTAAAATGTGCCAATGTTATCAGCCATAAAAAAAGAAATAACATATATAAATTATAAGGAATAACACCATTTTATCAGAATCGATTTTTGGATCTGAAGAAAAACTTTCAAAACTGAAATGAAAACAGCATATAGTCATAGCGGAAAATAATATTTTATCTGACAGCTCAACTTTCTGGTCAATCATACATAATAAGAAAGGACATTCGCGTATACCGGATATTATGAAACTCGGTGATGAGATATATGATAAGCCTGAGTATATTGCCAACGGATACTTGGTTGCCGACGAGAATTTGCCTCTTGAAAATTCTCACGATTCTAATTTAGATAAATTGAACATCTGCGTCTTCTCTAAAATCGATGTTGCTACTGCTGCAAAAAAATTAAAACATAAACTCACCTCGGCCGTTTAAAATATTCCTAGTCTTATGATAAAGAACTGTATCTACACTCTCTCTATACTTCTAATAGACATATTCAACTAAAAATTAACAACTTGTGCTTTCACTGGGCTGTGAAAAATGGCTCGGATTTGCCCGATATTAATAAAATGTGACTCTAGCTTTATCACAAACTACAGGGCAATTTCAATTTCATGTAACTTTTCTAAACTCTTCGAGATATGTGTGCACAATGTTATGTACTCCCATAATAAAAAAGTTATTTCTCCTACTCAGCATTGTTTCGTATAACAAAGGTCATGTATGACAAATCTTGCATGTTTAAATCAATATCTCTGTACGTGCCTAGACAAACAAAAACAAGTCGATGGTGTTTTATTGGGCTTTCAAAAATCTTTCGATCAAATAGCCCATTATGCTCTTCTCAGCAAATTCACAGAATTGGGACTCTCTAACCAAATGCTTACTTTGATTGAATCATATCTAGTCAACAGAAAACAATTATTCAAATATGAATCTTTCAAATCGGCTCAAAACGTAGTTACGTCCGGGGTGCCACAAGGTTCTTATCTTGGATCCATTTTATTTTTTATTTTTATCAATGATTTGGCAACCTCTTTGAAAATTCCTAACCTACTATTTGCTGACGACCTGACACTATATTATAAAATCGACTACAACAACGATATCGTTTACAAACAAATTGCTAACTGTTATGTACGATTATTCAATTAACAATGTACCGCGTACACGACATAAAAGATCTTGGTGTAACATAAGACAGTAAATTAATATTTACAAACCATATAAGGAATATGACTACTGATGCAAATAGGATGGACTTCAAAAGTATTGTCACTTTAAAAATGCCATATTTTGCATATGCCAGATCTAGATTAGAGTATGTCTCTCTATTATAGAATTCAATTTCAGACTACCAAAAAACATCAACTGAAAGCATACAGAGGAAGTTTCGGAAATATTTATGTCTAAAAGTTGATAAACAAAATCCCATGAGAGGCATTGTTCATAACATTTTATTGACACGATTCGATAAAGAATCTTTGGAAAATAGGAGAGTTATCCTTGTTATGAAATTGCTGCATAATTACTTAACAACAATATTGATAGTACCCAAGATCAGTACCTGTGTCGACACCATCTGAAGTTCTTTGCATCACGCACAAATGCTATGCTAAGATCACCATTGAATTTTATATGCAGTAGCTTCAATAAAATCTGTGAATATTACGATATTCAATTCGACTTTCTGAACGCATTGATATCATCTATCAATAATTACTTTTAATAATACTTCAATCTTTGTGTAAGTACTGCTACATCGCATGATTTGTTACTTTTTGTTATATAGTCAATTTGTCATTTCTTTTTATACATTTCTATATTCCAATATGTTTAATATTTATCTCATATATAATCTGTAATGGTAGCATTTCTTGTAACTGGGTACTCCCGTTGGAAATAAATTGCTTTTCTTCAAGAAGAGTTGCAGTTTTTTCACATTTCACATTTCACTTTAAAAATTTTCAAATTATTTGTATTCACAATCATTTGTTGATGATGGTCGTCATTTTAACATATTTTGAAGTTACCTACGAGTTACAATCTTGAAAGATTTCCATGAATCTAGTTTTTGACTGAATCTGAACTTTGCTTCGCAGTAAGTCAGACACTATTTTCATTGATGAAAACACCTTCACTCGTGTTTCGATCACAAGTGATCATCTTCAAGATGATCTTCCTATTGAAGATGATCACTTGGTGATCGAAACTCGTGTAGAGGTGTTGAAAATAACTGTTTGGTGTTGGGAAAAAAACTCCAGTAATAATAATTACTACACCAAAGGTTCCAAACAGTGCATTACAAGTACACTATTATCATTATAAAAACAGTCATACATATCGAACTGAATTATAGCAGACAGAAGCTCTATCCCTTGATTAACATGTTACCCGACTTCCAAACAGACGTATTTCAATCAAATGCATGTATCCACTTGTACAACAATCCCAGAACACTAGCTCATTGTCAGACCATTACTCCATTACATGTCACCCC
Organism: Leptinotarsa texana; assembly: GCA_015342105.1. Lineage (NCBI taxonomy): Eukaryota > Metazoa > Arthropoda > Insecta > Coleoptera > Chrysomelidae > Leptinotarsa > Leptinotarsa texana. The sequence continues at coordinate 1,970 of WOGN01000140.1, read as the reverse complement.
TAAGTCAATTCAAAACTGTGACGGAAATGTTTGGGGCTGGGTTTAGTTTCGACATCTGCCGACCACAGAGACCGGAAATTGCAAATGAAAGTTCTTCATTGTTGTGACAAAGGATAATTAAATCTTTCTTATTGTTTTGTGATAAATACTGACATAATACACAAGAGATGGAAATACTTGAAGTGGAAATATGGACTATCAAGCTTCAGGAGAAATTTTTTGTTTTGTGTATAAAATACTTCAATATACCAACCTTCAGAAGCAGCTGTCCGGAAGAAGTTAATTACAAGAATAACCGTGAATATACCATGTGAATTTTTCTTTCAGAGTCTACTGAAATAACAAAAACCTCTAAAATTCTTCAATGATGATACGATATCATAGATCTGGCTCTCTAGAGCATTCCTGAAAAACACTCGAAATATGTGAATATATTCCATTGCTTTTCACAAAACATTTTTTCTGAAAATTGAATTGTGTTGGCCAAAACGACTTCCATGCTTGTCGTTCCTGTTCTTCCAAAATATACAATATTATTTATATTTAACATCACATAGTACTTTTTAATACTACAGAATACAGAGAGCCCAAATGAAAGTAACAAAAAAGAATATAGTTTGGGAATACTGGAATTTCACTTTTCCACTGTTTCTACTGGTCCTGAATAAGGCAAATGTATACTGGAGGTTTGAATTCAAATCGTTACCTGAAAAGTCTGAAGTGTCAATATTTTCATGGATTTTATTCATGACATTCAAATTCAAGAAACTCACCAAATAATCTGATGACTGTTTTGTCTGCTACTGTAGCGAACACCAACACTACGTTGACTGCGACGACGATGTTGACTGCGAAGTCAACGCATGTACCACTGATGGGTCTGCCGCAGTAGCAGACAAAACGTTTATAGTTTTGGTTCCATTCCACCATGGGTGGAATTTCTTTGATCGAAGTCAGTGATATTTGGGAGATGACGAAGAATTATTCTAGATTGACCAATGGAAAAATACTTATTGCATTGCTCTTCATTAAACTAGAACAGAAACTGAAACGTTCAATTCGAATAAAAACAAATATTATAAGAGAACGAAACCCAAATTCTTCAAAAAGTTTCATTCTCCAAATTCAAAATCAACTGATTTCATACATTATTCAATATAGATTGAAAATCAGAGGGACATATTTCCAGATTCTGTAAAAAATTCTTCGAATATTTGAGTAAGTACATAATTTCAATTCAGAATTGTTCACTATGTAGTTGAACAAACATTTTTTTGTCAACAAAAACAATCATCAGAATTTAGAGATAAGATTTATTGTCTAAAATTTTACAATTTTGAGTTGTACATTCGTGGTGTGTTAATTGAAAGTTATCAACATCATCCATATTAAACATTTACATTTCAGTATACAGGGTTACCTGTATAACGAATACTTTTGTAGTATGTACATATTAAAAAATTTTAAGAGTTGTTCGTTACTAAAAACAATTTAAACTTTGCATAAACATTCTCACGGTAATATTTAAAAAGTAATGACAAAAAATTCAGAATTGCTTTTTTGAATAGTTTAAGAAACAATAATTTTTCAACAGAAAAAATTATCCTTATACAATTTTCCACAAGTTGAAGATCATGATATTTTGGTTTCTCATAAAGTTTGGGACTGAATTTTTCAATTTCTTCCAATTTATTTTTGGAAGGTCTTATCATCATTTGTACTGAACGAAGTGACTTGCAACGTTCATATACGTTGACGATGGACTGTACATACCGAAAACAATGGAACAAGAATAGATCAAATAAAAAAAGAAATTAACGAAATTATTCAAAAACTATGTTTCAGCATTGAGGAAGAACACAATTCAAAACTTAACTACCTAGACATAACCATAGGATATAACCACAACAAAACACAATTTCAAATGGCAATATACAGGAAACCTACACAAACAAGCTCCACCATACCCG
>WOGN01000139.1:0-31271 GCA_015342105.1 Leptinotarsa texana | reverse complement strand
ATTTTTATTAAATTTTACCACATAACCCAGTTGATCACATTCAACAATACAGTTACCATTCTATAATTTTAAAGATATTCACAGAAACTTTTGTTAACTTAATTACCAACTAGAATTAGGAAATTGAACATTGGAAATACACTTGAAAATCATTTGAAATTATAATTAATTGTACAATTGTGACAAATCATGTGTATTCCAGCATTTCCTGTATTAATGGAACTAACATTTGGACCACGTAAATTCACTTCTGTGTTACACTTCTGTGCATTTTGAACGCATTTATTATCTTTTTCCACTAAATTTCTTCAACATGGAGGTTTTCTAAGACAGCATCTTGACTTGTAGAAGAAGTTATATTTAAAGCTTCATTGGGTAAATTACATTTTTGCACTAAATCGGCGATTCTCTTCTTATCATCTATTGATTCCTCAATATATCCTTCAGCCACTGCAGTCGACTTCCACCCACCTTGCCGTTTCAGGCTTAGTAAGTCTCCTCCGTTTTCTGCGAGAAGTGTTGCCAAGCTACGTCTTAGAGAATGACCAGTATAACACCCAGGATTTTCTAATTTGAGATAATTATCCACGACATATGGTACTTTACTAATAGTATTGTGCCCAATATTTTGTTTATTATGTTTACGGTATAAAATAAAGAGTTTTGTAATGTCAGTTGGCCTATTAGCTAAGTATTTTTTAATAACATTAACCCATTGTAGTTCTTTGAATTAAGAATATTTATTATGATAATATCATCGCAAGCAAATAAATCGTCTATGAGCATATTGCATAATTCATCTGTTCTGCAGGCACCGACAACACCAATTACTATAACAGCCTAAATATCATTTCATTAAAAAATTCAACACAATCTAATAATAAAAAAGTATACCTTTTTTTATAAATGTTCGTCATCAGGAGCTTCAACTATAAATTTGTCAATTTCTTAATTTGTTAATACTTTTGATTTCTTAGGTTTATAATTACTGTTTTTTCGTTTTAAAAATGCTACAAGCTTGAAAAACTTTGAAATGTCAATATTTTCTTTTATTGTAAGTGTCGATTTTATCATGTGATAATTTGCCCACAAATATGCTAATAAAACATTTTCTGTTACTTTGGCAATTTTCCTTTCTTCACACCATGTTTTCAGTTGGTTATATGCATTCATGTATAGTCTCTTTGATTTTTCTGGCAATAAATCACTACTTGTACTAGCTGCCACCACTCTTAACTTCAGGCGGGGTACACATCATCTCTAAATCATCGTCACTTGAATTTTCACTAATTTTTCAATTAATTATATTGACGTTTTACTTATATAGATCTTTTAACTTCTTCAAAATGGCATCTAAATTTGAATTAAAACCGCATTTGGCAATCTGACAGCAATAATAATCATTGTACAGTGTTTGGTTGTCATGGAAACGCCGACAAAACGTTTTCATGGCCTAAGTAGATGTTGGGCGCTTATCATGGTTTTCTTAAAGGGTGATCAACGGTGACTAACTTGACATGTATTCCTCAATTTATATATACTGTTTTGGACGTATCTTTCCAAGCAGATGGCATCTACATAGATTTCTCCAAAGCTGTCGTCAGGCTGAACCATGGTATTCTTCTCAATAAGCTATTTTCCTCTTCGCCTGGCTAAATATTTCATACGTTTTTCAGAATCATACCTTCATACAATACCTTGATTTCAGGTCTGGCGAATTTGTAACATCCTCTGGTGTTTCGCATGGTTTTGTACTGAGTCCTTTCCTATTTCCCATTTCCATAAATAATATTTATTTGGATATGGCTTCTGAAATTTCTCTCTAAACAGATCATTGTTAGATGAATTTCGTTAGTTCGGACTTCCATTGTCTAATATTGAATGAAATGATTTGAAATTCCTGACAGAACTAATAAAAGAAGAATTAAAATAGAATAGCTGAAAATAACAATTATATTAAGCGAAAGATATCAACCTAACATCAAGTGGTCTCAAGCTAAGATCATACACAGAGAGGAACATTGATTTAGGAGGAAATTCAAAGAAGCCGCATATATGTTTTTCAACAATATATATTCAGCCAAGCTAGAGTGTAGATACGCATCATATGGAAACCCATAATCCAGAGAAAAATGGCCAACTCTCGCTAAACCGGTAAAGCGAAAAAAAGAAAGCAGAGATAAGTGAAAGGACTCGAATGACCCAGAAATAGTCATCTCTTGGAGGAATTAGTACAGTCATCACCCGAAAACGATTATGGATACTAAGAATCGAAACGTCGAGAAGTAACTTGGCTTGGAATCTCTTAATTTTCATTTTCATTTTATTTTATTTGTATTTTATTTCACAGTTATTTCATTTGAGGGTTAATATAATTGTTATTCTCAGCTATTGTTTTTCAATTCTTCTTTTATTAGTTATTTCAGGGATTTCAATTCATGTTATATAATATCACACAATGGAAGTTCGAACTAACGAAATTCATCATGAAACATTGTCAGTCGTCTTCAATTAAACCATTGTAAGATATTTCGTCGAATATTATCTATGAATGACCCATCTTCAAGATGTTACCAGCATGTTAGAAAATTCATGTCAAGGGAACCTGCTTCTTCCTAATATAAAATGCAATATGATTTCATATCGTCGTGATAATCACCAATGTATTTCTGAAGTCAGTCCAATCAACTATTGTATCTACTAATTAATTTATTATCTGGACTATTAGGAACCTCCTTACCTATTTCAAAATGAGAATTGATAGAACATACGTTTTTCAGTGAAATCCAACAACTCTAAAATCGAATAGCTCACTGCAATTTTTTTCAAACCATACTGAGTGTTTTAATTTGAGCGATCATTTTCACGGACAGTCAAATGACTCATCCAATAAATTTATGTCCAAGATCAATTCGAAATAAACGCGATAGGAAACACGTAGATACCCTCCTTGCACCTTATCCCTTATCTATCAGTCAGATATTGGCGTGAATGTTCAATGTCTGGAATGCGAGGGTTGGTTAGGGTGGTTTACAATTTTCAATTCAAAGACGCCAACATCTTCAATATTGCAATATGAAAATAGGCCGGTCAATTCATCTCACTTGTTTGACGCATAACGAAAATGAAGAACAAATCGACCGTTTTCAAAGTTAAGAAAAAATTCATTCGGAACAAATACTCTATTTATGTACATCAAATTACAAAGAAATTACTTACAGAGAAAGGTTTTCAATTATAGATGAAGTTCCAGTGGTTTCGGGTGGCACAATATACCTACTTCAAATATTCAACGTAAGTAATTAGTTGTGATAATTAGTGTGATTTCGCCTTCCACAATCTGTGAAATATAAAACTCATAATGGAGAACTTTATGTAGGTGTAGAAAGGGCAAACTTTTTAGCTCACTCCCATAAGTTTCCTCGTGAATTGAAAGTAATTTCCAAAAAGAACATTTGTTTTGTCATATTTGTCATATTTTTGTCATATTTGATAACTTTGTCTATCATAAAAAGGTCTTAGAAATCATACATATACTTATCTTAACGTTTCGGAGGCCAAAATCTGCCTCCGACTTCAAAAATGGAAAAATCTAATGAATTTGAAAATTTTTTGGTTTGTTTTATCACCGAAGTTCTGAAATTGACTAATATTGAAAAACACCTTGTATTACATCGAATGTTTCACTGATATATTCCACATTTCAGAAACTCCTTCGACATGAAAAAACAACGTTTCACCTTTTACTTCTCCATCTTCATACAAACAATTGTGAGGAACTTTCATGTATATTGTGTAGCGGTCATATGAAAGAAACATAGTGTCTTCCAACAGGAACTGAACTTCAACAGTTGCTAAAGGACATCTTGTTGAAGCTACATCTATCAAATTAGCTGTCATTCATGCAGTCTGTTTTGCCGAATCACTATGGACGGATATAGCATTCAAAAACACGTGCAAATAATAAAATTGATTTTCAAAATAGGTGTTCTATCTCTGTATCTGTAGCGTAAGGAAGATGAGTGTAGGCCCACAGCACTCAGGCCACATGTGACCCATTATACATCCTCCCGAGGAGTTGTCCTCCTAGGTCATTGTCATCCTGTCCTTTCCAGGAAAGTGGACAGGTCACTAGGAGACATATCCTTTATATCGGCAGGTGTAGGCCAAAGCTCGCTGCACTCACACTCTCTTTCTCCTTACGCTTACGCCTTGGCCTTTGTATTACATCACGAGGTGATCTGCTATGTCCAGCCTCATTCCAAGCGGTAGATTGAGGTGGACATTTCTGTTTATCCCCAACCACCGCCTTAGATTGCGGTGTTCACTTCTGTCCAGCCTCGGGATTGGTTTTTGTTTTTTCTGTTTTTATGTTTGTTTCATTCATGTGTGTTCCCACGAGTAGCAAGGAAATAGTTGGTCACCTCAGGCAGATCCCCGCATTACCAGAGGTAGGCTGATTACAATGAGGTTTCGCCCAGTTCCCCAAGGGGATCGTTCATAACTGCATATCATCCTGTGGCCATTCAGCAGTCGGCACGATTCTTTACACCTTAGCTTAGGTAGGCTTATCCACAGTGGCATGTTTTGCAAAGGCTTTTGGGGAGTTTTAGTTCATCTCACCCTACTTACTTCTGCCATTGACCAGGAGTCCGGCGACCCCGTCCCTAAGGCCACATTGGATTCCCGGACAGGGCCTCCAGTCCCCTGGCCGTTCCCCTATCCGCCACCTGGGGACGCGCCCGATAGGTAGCCCAACCCACGGGATTGGCACTACTTATTCACCACCTCATGGCTGGCTGAAAAATTTGATAGACGGCTAAAGTCGATATTCATTGTAGAATTTGCAGCTCTTTGTGATTCGAATCTGGTCCAGAAAGAGAAAAAAATGAAAGGAATATCGGGTTTTAGTGGTTTTTGGAATAATACCTCTCTCGAACTTCAAATAAGACCGGGGTGTCCTCATAAACGGATATCATGACAATTCAAATACAGAAAAATCCTTTTCTTGATTTGATACGTCTCCTAAGGGCACATGATCCTCTAACCCGATGATCACTTATTTTATGATGTGAAAAGTTATAATTGGTGAAAGGCTGGAGCGTCTTGGAAAGGGCCTAACCAGCAGTCCCTAATTTAGTTTAGTTAATAACTGACTCGACTACCTCTCAAAATTTGTTACTTCTATTATCGCATTTAATAGTTTTACTGCATCCTCAATCAATCACATATAAATTAATTATTTTTCTTTATTTTCAAGGAAATTCCATACACATATTCTTCAGTTTGATGGAACAGGGTCATGGGAATTCAGCAAACTGAATCATCTCAATAGATTAGACTTGAAAAAGGAAAAAGATGAACTCCTGAAGGAAGCAGATAGCATAGAAAGAACAAGTAGACTAAATGAATTGAATATACTCCTAGGTGAAGATATGTAAATTGAATTGTCCAAGTGTTATTTTATAGTAGATTTTGGAGAGAGAATTCTCGGTGATAATTTCGGTCAGGTTTTAATTGCGAAATTGACTGCAACAGATTGTGATTTTGTAAATCTACGAAACAATACTATGTATCCTTTTCCCTTATGTTAAGTTTATATATACCTAGGCAATTTTACAGGACCACTATATTTTCGAATTTGAAAATACTTTAGTGATTTCATAAAATTTCAAATGGTCATTGAACTTGAAGAATTATAGTTGATCGAGTTGGTGTCATCATATTGAATATATGGATTATCTGAAAGTTGAGCACGTGTGGACAACAGTGATTTGTGACTGAAGTGTTGGATTACTTGAAAAATTATATATAGGGGACTTTTAGGTTTCATTTGAAACTGGACAAAAAAATATCTCATTGGAAATGAAAAATGTCAACACTGTTCCTCAATATTATGAAGTATTACCAATTGAGTTCATGCAGAGAAACTGAAATTTTGTAATAGAAGTGGTCACTATGAGAGGAATAAGTGTAACTACCACTTATTTGCAATCGGTAATCATTCCAGTAAAAATCTAAAATATTTTTTTAATATGTGGAATTGTTCAGCTGGCATATTATTTTATAATTATTGACTATATGATAATGAATTGACTTTTGTAGTTCTTTGTAACTGGTAGGTTGAAAGAATTGAAATAAATTAAACTGTTAGCACATGTTCAATTTTCATGATGAAGTTGATACTCTGAAAGTATATACATCACAAATCAATGTTGGTTTGTAGGTAGAATGGAATATTTTGATATTCATATCTGTAAAGAATATTTCCATCCGCATATTTATCACACAATGAATTCGTGAGTTTTTTGTCTTTTAAATGTAAGCTCATGCATATTTTGATTATCAACAGAAAAAAAATAGTTAATTTTTGTTTAAGTTTACTTTTATTGTCCGAAGGCAAAATGAAGATGACTTCCTTTCTTCTATTTTATTGATTGTTAATGAGTGAACAATAAATGTTCTTATTTAACAATATATTATAGTTCTAAACTATCTTTCCATTTATTTGTCTTGATAACTTCCATTATTTGAACAGGTTAATCTCAAAACTGTTTTGCGTCGTTTTGTCCACTTCCATTCATTGGCTGCAAAGTTTTAATTTGCAAAAACGTCTTTCAATCTTCGTCAAAAATACTCGAAATAATTCATGAACTTGTTGTGCGAAAATGTGAGAGATGAAATAATTTTATTCTTTGGGATATTTTGATAAATTTTCATGTATTCTAATTTCGAAGAAGAATAAACAAATTATAAAATATTTGTTTGCATTCACATACTTGTTTTTGATTATTTATGACATTCTCTCAAAAATTAATAGTGATTAGATGTCAGCAGAGTTTTGTAGTATACTGAGAAAGTAGTTGTTTGCGGTGGACTTTTTTCTATTTGTACATAGGAAAACTTTTGTGAAGTTTTAAATGATGATATTGAAATTAACTATTTATACGAAGAGTATATTCATTCATCTCAAAATAATACCTTCTCAACAGATGTATTTGATTTCAACAACAAAACTATTAAAACGTAATATATTTATTCAAAACATAATAATATTCAAGCAATGAACTGTGAAAAATATGGTTTTCGTACAACTTTCATTGAAAGTGATATTTTCAATGGTTTTCAAGATAACATGATTTTTTTCAAGTAAATAGCAATAAACAAAACATAATTATGCAATTTTCAAGGAAGTTTTATTATGAACAATATACCGTGTGTCTCACTTCTCATGGAAACACCCCCGTTTCTTCCGTAATATTCGAGTTAGAACGATGAAACTATCTGGACTGATGGAAATGCTCAAAATGTACCTACCACCTGAATGGGGTTGGCAAAAGTGATATACACTGTCCGCCACATGCGATGGAACACCCCATTTTCACGGTAAAACATATTAGGGGGCAAAATAGGCTCAAAATTCCTTCAGATTCGTGATCAGGACTACCAACTGACTACAGTTACACTTTTTTTCTGAAAAAATTTCAGTCCTGAAAAATCCGAATTCGTCTCACTTCTTACGGAAACACCCCCGTATCTTCCGTAATATTCGAGGTGGAACGATTAAACTCTCAGGACTAATGGAAATGCTCAAAATGCACCTATCATCTGAATGGGGTTACCTATCACCTGAATGGGGTTGGCCAAAGTGATATACACTGTCCTCCACTCGCGATGAAACACCCGATTTTTACTGTGCGATGTTGAAGAACCTTGTAATATATTTGAACTATCTGAGTTGACATTTTGATGAGCATTAACATTCAATTTTTAAAGTAAAAATGCATTTTGCTGTAACCCTGGAGCTAGCAGTTGGGACAATTCTTTCAGCAACAGCCTTCTTATAAAAAAAAATAGATTCATCAATATAACCCTCAGCTGCTGTTGTAGACTGCCATCCTGCGCGCTTCTTAATGTACCTTATATTTGCTCCTGATTCTGCTAGCAAAGAAGCAGAAGACTTTCTGAAACGGTGACCTGTATATTCCTTTGGTTCCGGGAGGTTCAGAAACTCAGCAATTGTAGAGGGCATTTTCCCAGACGTGTTAATACCAACTAAGTTAACATTTCATTTATAATTTAAGTATTTCAGAAAAAACCGTTGATAATTGATAACAGAAGGGCTTAATGCAACGTATTTATTAAAATAGACAGTGTTTCTTTTAACAATGCAAAAAACGACCTGTTTCTGTTTTTGTATTTCAAATTTGAACAATCAATGATTTGTCCATCAATTTAATGCCTTCTATTAATAAATGGCACAGCTCTTCACGCCGGCAGGCTCCATATATTTCGAAAATAGTAGAAACTTTTATCATCAAATATTTTTCATCATCTGGACTTGTTCAAACGTAGGAGTTATGATTTTTTGGGTCTATAACTTCCATTTCTCCGCTTTAAGAATGATATTACTTTGAAATATTTGCTTGTAGTGACATCATTTTTAACGAGCGCACTCGACTTTATCATTAAAAACTTGCTCCACAAAGTTGACGAGTACCATATTTTTGATTTTTCTTCTAGATAGGCTAAGAAGACGGTTTCGCTGAAATTTCCTTCGTTATTTTTAAGTCTATACCAGCTAAGAAAATTGGAATATGCGATGTCGTACTGCTGAGCCAATTGTTATAAGAATCTACATCTCAAGTTTGGTTTCGAGGGAAACAAACTATTACAAGCAACATCAGATTTGATCGAAATTTCTTTCTCAACTGTACGTAAAATAGTCAAAAACAAACTTTATGAACGCAAGACGCGATGTGATACAGGATTACCATCTAATAAAATCATTGAAAAAAACATACGACTGTTAGAAATGCAATGAGATTCCTACAACTGAAATCATAAGGAAGAATTAAAATACCATCGGCCTTAACGTGAGCTGCTATACAAAATTCTTCAGAAACTAGGATTTATATTTGAAATAATAAACAAACGTCAAGCAGTCATGGAAAGCAGGAGAATAGTGAAATTGCGTAACAAATACTTAGAATAAATAACTAAATATAGACAAGAACAACGGCAAATTTTCTATTGGGACGAAACTTGGTATGACACTCACGATACAGTTACGAAAGGGTGGACTGATGGTTCCAGAATGTGTACGCCTAATATGCCTGCAAATGAGGGATCGCTACTAGTCATTATGCATTGCGGAGGAAGTAAAGGATGGGTTTCGAATTCTTTGAAATTATGTGGAAAAAAACGTGAGGACTGCAATGTTGAGTATCATAAGAACATGAAAGCTAATATTTTTGAGAAATGGTTTGAAAACACATTGATCCCGAATTTGGATGAGAATAGTGTAATAGTTCTTGACAACACTTCCTATCATTCGCGACAGCTCATCGAAGTACCTAATAAAAATTCGAGGAAGGATGAAATACAAAGTTTTTTAATGAATATCAATTTGTATTTTGAAGATAACTATACTAAAAACCTTCTACTTGAAGTTTTAAAGACAAATACATTTGAAAAAGTGTATGCCCTTGAGAAGTACAGCTGAAAAATATGGACACACCATACTGAGACTTCTCCTCTATTTTTGTGTTTTCAATCTCATCGAGGCTCTACTCAAACTGTAGTTTGAAGTATTTGGCTCCCGGAAAATGATTTCCGGGAGCCAAATACTTTTTTATTACTCAACTGGAAGTTACATGTGCAGTGTGAATTTAAAAAAGAAACACAAAAATATGGTGTATAAATTCACTAAAAAACCATATATATTGAATGTAGTAATGTAGTACTGGGGTTGCTGAAAAAAGATATAAGTCGCCATTCATATTGTCAAATGGGGTATATACTCTCTCCATTTAAGCAAAAGAGTGGTCTAAAACATTATCATGCATAGTGCACGTGAGGTGGAGTGTAGAGACACGAATTAGCAGTTTCTTCAGCCGTACCAGTACTTGACATTTTTTAAAAATTTTTAACTTTAAAATGCCGTAAAGTCACCACAGGCGTGGTGACCCGACCTGCAAGAATTTCTGCCGACCTACAAGAATTTCTGCCGACTTGCAAGGTTCATTTTCAATTTGATGAGGAATGTGGAATTTTTCCATACTCAAAAGGGTGGAGGTTGGATTTTTTGTCGAGAATGGTTAACCTGGTCGAGATTCATGTCTGGCAGACCCGATCTGCAAGAATTTCTGCCAACCTGCAAGGGTTTTTTTCAGACCTGCAAAATAGTTACCCCAAAGTTTCCACCTTTAGCGAGTATGCCGAACATTTCTGAAAGTTTCCAATCGAAGAGGTTGAAAATTGTTTGTCTTTTGTACTGTGGTGAAGGATTTTTTAGCTCTCACTCAGGATCTCGTATTTCTTTATATGTCTCTTGGTAATGGTTAATCTTGTGATTTCCGTCGTGAGGCGGTCAATTTTGTTACAATCAATCCAGTGCATATATATCATAAAAAATCACATCTGATTCGGAAGTTTCCATAAATATATGACATTTCGCATATTTTTGTTTGTGTACGCCACTGTCGGTGGAAGTAAAGTCACAATTTATCGCAGGTCTCTCCATTCCGAAAAATCCCAGCTCCCTCGAATTGAATATCTTCAACGCAATCTGTATCATAGATATTTATTTGCTCAGTCCGTTATGCAAGAATCCAACAACTTTATTTCAAATGTGTGTTGATTCGATAATTTAAAGATAGAAAAAGTAACCAAAAAATATTTTCAGTGACGGCCTTAGGTAATCGCTGTCAAAAATACTGGTTAGTGATTATTTTTGGAACATATCCCAACTGCAGATGTGTTCCAAAAATAATGACATCTTGACCCTTACTAAACAGAATTTTTGACAGCGGTTTCCTGAAAAAATATATTTTTGCTGGATATTTTTGAAACAAGACGGTTGTATAAATTGTCAAGTATGTTACAGACAAGTTGATTGATCTTATAGTAATTAAAATGACGATTAAAGTTGGTCACTTTTTTCAAGAATGTCTATAAAGGTTTGATGATTTGCCATATTCAATAAAATGAATGAGATGGTTGTGAAAAGGTACAGAAGTCACATTTCTTTAAGATTTTGAGTCAAGTACACTTTTGGATTCTCTAAGAGCACATGCACATTTTGGCATGAAAAGGCATCCTTGTCATTATTATAAGTGTGCGTTTACAATTAAGTAATTTTTAAATGATTGGAAAGAAGGATCTGGGACGGAAATGAAATTTTAACCGATAAGTAAATTGAATATTGATTAACGGGAAGAATTCGTCTTTCAATATTATTATATTCAAAGTTGACCAAATTTTCACTTGTTTTATATTAGAAAATTAGATTTTTTATATGTCCATCGATAATTGGCCAAATGAACCAGTTTTAACCTAAATAATTCATTGTTTCCATTATTTGAGTGAGACAAGTGTTGATCACCGAAAGTCATGTGATTCCACTAATCTACGTATATAAAATATGACATTTTTTTACTCGCCAATTACAGAAATTCAGAAGTTTTTAAGATTCATCTCAAGATAACATTGAAGTAATTGAAGTACCTTTTGACAAACAACCGTTTGAATAATGACAAAAATTCTGAGTTGTCATCTGCCAATTGTCTCTCACACCACAACAATTTCGACAGTTAGTTTTTGAAGTTTGATTGACCAGCTTTCAGAAAACCGTGTTTAATACTAACCGGTTCTTCAGTCGGATCACAATAGTGGCGAATTTAGAACCATCAAACCACATTTCTGGTTATTTTTGGAACATATCCTAAGTGAACATATGACACGTGACACTTGTCACACAACTCTAATCACAACTCATAAGTTAAACCATCAAAACAATGTGTTTTTATTATGACTCATCTCATTTCATGAGATATTTGTCATCAGCAAATTAACGAAATATTTAGGCGTTACCATTTGAAGTTAATGGTGGTTGAAGCCTTAAAATGAGCGGTGAAATTGTTGTTCCAGAAACTCCAAATTGGCTGCAGGAGTTGGAAGCTAAAAGGGAAAGAAGGTTGAAAGCAAAGTTGGGACATGAAGCAGGAGCAGGTGCACCTTGCCTAAAATGTGCTGAAAAATGCCCAGGTATTCCAGTTTCAATCCTTTTCATTTATAATTCAACAGACCATCTATTCTGGTGATCGAGAGTGTGGAAAAATGAGGATTCACCTCACTATAATAATGGAAGTTGTGTCTATTCACTAAGCCATTATTATGAAAAGTAGATTCACAAGAAAATAAAATAGAATCTAAAAAATTTTCATTTTCAATGGTAATAATTCAGTGAATGTTTTGAATAAGGTAAAACACAACTGTAAATAAGAATTCTTTCAACAAGTTGAATGAATGTTTCAAAGTTGTCTTGATTCAAAGAATGCATTGAAATACGAACTACGATTTGAAAAAGCCAATATCTGAAAAGTTATTCAGGTTAGGAATAGCGAACCTCAAAATGAAATGAAACGTAATTGAATTTTATATTGCTCTGTCCAAAAAAATACAGGACGTTCTATTTGAAATAACAAAGTTATATTCAAAACTAATTAATACAGTTTATTGTATGATTTTCACTATAAAGGGTCTTCCAAAAATCGTGACACATATTTCGCTATACATACAATAGCTTCCTCAAGAGTAAACAATTCAATTGATGTAATGTCTTACTTGTTGTTTTTGCTTCAGTTTCAATATTCTGCCTGGTGATTTCAACTTATTTTATATATTGATGTATGACGATGCCAAGCACAATTGCCACGTTTTTAATTATCATTATTGAATGTGTATCTGTAAGTTAACGAATGTGATGTCTGTGTATATGCAAATATATTTTAGTTTTCTCTCATTTAATTACGTAACATACTGTATAATCTGATATTCATTTATATTTAATTATACTGCTCCTTTACTCATTGTTGACCTACTATATATGTAGTGTTCACCGTGTCACCATGTGTCAAAATATGAGTTTTGACCTAATGATGGTTTGGTACACTTGAAATCATGCTCTTTTCTCGAGAACTTCCTCAAACTTGTTTGGTAATCGTGTGTTCAGAACTATTCGCTGAAAAAAGGTAGAGGTATGACAGATTCTTCAAGTTCTAGGATACTGATATGAGAACTATATCAAATTCTCTTCAAACGCAGCATACTCCGTTTCACAATTTTCTGATGTAATATTCAAACGAGAACTTGCAGGCGATTTGTCTTCAATATATACCGTTATCGTATATCCTGTTACCCGCTTTGAACACTTTATTGGAAATCTCTTAATTTTTTTCACTCGTGTTCATTTGAATAAAATAGAATTTATAAAAATTATTGATTCATGATGAAATTATCACGAAAATTATATTACCCAATTGCGTCAATTCATTACTCCCCAATTCAGTGTTAATGTAAATTAAAATTTGGACTGTGCAGCAGTCTTTATATTAACCCTACTATTAGTTTTTCATTTTATTTGGTCCAATAATTGTGATATTCTACTATTTTCTTGTTAAGAACTATATTACCATTAATAGCATGAATTATGTGTATTTAGTCAATATCACCACTGGTGATATTGATTATATCCCCTGTATATGATATTAGGTATTTTGAGATATTTTAGGAGATAGTTGTTGATAAAAAATAAGATAGAGTAGAATACCTGTATATAAAAAGTAGGAAATATAGTTACCGAAGAATTATTTCAATATTTCTTTACATATTGTATATTTCAACATATATCTACTATTCTGCATTCTGGGGACTGACTTATTGCTTTGAGTTTTTACTGCATTTAATACAAATTAAAGAAACATGACGTCTTGGTAATAATTAAATATTTTAAAACAGGCTTGGACCTTCATTTTTGGAGAAAATGTTGCAAGCTTTGTAAATGTCCAAAGGAAGAACACGAAGTTCAAGATGATGATATTTATGGATGGGCACAGTTTCAACTAGTTGGCAGTAAACCAAATAAAATCAGGAAAAAAATTTGTAAGTTTCTATTTTGCTTTCACTTAAGTTAAGGGTGTTTTGAGTACAACAAATATAAGTGTTGTGTCATCCAGACTGAATTTGAATGGATAATCAAAATGATGATTGTGAGAATTGGTCTAATTTTTTTTCTTAATAAATTTTATGATATTATTTGTTATTATTCATATTCTTAGTCACTGAATACATTTCTCTTGACACTTTATCTGCTTGAAAATAGTGTGTCTTATTTACATGCCCTAATTAATCGATGACATAAGTAGTTTCAACTCAGTTTCGTGTTTTTGTTATAAGAGTTGAACAAGAAAGATTTCTGTTCACTACTGAATTAATAGTAATATAAATACCTAAGACGACCAAGGACTCAGATTTTTCATGAAATGCAAGTCATTTATGAATTGCAAGTTTTCGTAATTCTGATGAAACTGGTTTTGAATGATTTTTTTTTCTGCAGTGCTGCCTGGTAAAAAAGATGAATTGGATTTGGATTGGGCTCCCAAAGGCCATAATGATACTGTTGATAAATATCTTAAGACTTTGTCTCCCGAACAATTGCCAGTCAAAGGTTCCCAAGCAGCTCAAGATAGAAAGCAACTCCTCCAGAAACAAATTCCTATTCATGATATTGATCCATCCCTTTGTCATGATCTTACTGAAGAAGAATTGAAGAAAATGAATGAATATATAGCACACGTTAAGGAAAGTAGTGCAGGTGTGGGCCAGATAGTTAGTTTATCAAGTATAATTAAAGGTAACCTACATATGTTGAATCCTGCAGAGTCAGCTATGATGGCCAGTCGTTATGCTAAAGGTATACCCTTATCAGAAATTGTTAAATTACACTCGCAAAGCAAGGCCCTTTCACTCAAACCACAAGAATTAATCAAGAACTTGGAAAATATTACTTTGAATGAAAAAAGTCTTCCTTATCCTGCTCCTGATGATATTTTGAACCAACCAGAAAAACTCAACATAAATGACAAAAATCTTCCGAAATTTATTCCTAATACCTTAAACCAAACTGAATATAATTTTGATCCTTCAGTGTTGAATAAATTTAATGACAAAAACTACCCAAGTTACAGTAATGACACAATTTCTCGACTCTCTAGTGCCCAGTTTTCTGGTGGTCTTGTTCCACAAAGAAATAAGGGAAGCGGAGATAATCAATCTGTAATCGATCCTTCAATTGATCCCAAATATCTCCAGAAAAATAATTTTGATTCTAAAAATAGACCCAGTCAGTTCCTACCTCAAAATGTGCCTTATAATTTATCTCAGCCAGGGCAAAATGTTTTTTCTGAAGACAAGTCAGGTATTTTTGACTCAGGAAGCAGTGCCTTTGTCCCTTATCAGAAAACATCTATCACTATGAAACCTGGAGAAAGTTATGTGCAGGGTATTTCTTCTATGGATCCTTCCTACTCAAGTAATTTTCCTGTTCTGCGAGGAAATGTGTCCAGTGGATTAGAAACCCGAGATGAGTCCAGAGAAAATTTGGATGCCGTAGATCCAAATTATTCTATAACTAGTTCACCGGCACTCAAGTATAAAGAAAGTGGCAGTTCTACAGCTGGTAGGAGTCCACAAAGTGCAAATCATATCCGTAAAGAAAATAATTTATTATCTGGTGAAGTTAATCCACTAACAGCAAACTATCTCAAAAGTGTTTTACCTGAATTCAAGTTTGGAGAAACTGGTAGTTTACCAGGCCAAGCTTCCCAAAAATTCACTTCAAATCAGAAAGAAAATGCTGGTTACCATCAGTCTTTGGAAAATGTAAACCCTCTTGAGCAGAACTACTCCAAAATTACTTCACCGGAATATAGGTATCAAAAATCTGTTGATTCTCCAGTAGGTAAATGGTCCCAAGACCCTCATTGCTTTGGACAAGGAAAAGGTACACTTGGTAATAATGTTCCATATGATGAATCTTTGGACAAGGAACATTTGGGGAGAAAGTATAGAATTAATGATCAAATTGGAAATAAGAATACCTCTAACATAACACCAAATAAGGAAGTATTACAAAATTTGGCCCAAGGCAACACAGAAAGTGTTGGAGCTAAAGAAAATTATGAAAATATTTATAATATTAAAAATATGGCTCCCAGATTACCAAACTATGCGCCAGGCCTTTATGGTACTCATTCTGATGTTCAGTCCCCATCAAATATTCCTAAGAATTTGAGAGACCTAGCTTTCAGCACCCACGATCCATGTAATGTCAGTTCGAATGATTTAGGAGATACTGAAAGTGAATTTAAATTTGGCCATTACAGAAAACCTGGTTCCTACCCTGGGAACGAAAATAGTTTCTCTAGGGGAGAAACACCCAAAAACTCCACTGGCTTCAGACCAATCCAAGCAAATTGGAAAAATGCTGAAAGGCCTATCAACCAATATTTACCTGAGCAACAGATGAGATATCAAAATGAACCAGTTGATAATCTGGTACAGAATCAAAACCCGAACTCTGAAAATAATTTTGACAATAAAAACAGTTATTCAAATATGGCCTTACCTAGTGATGAAGATTTGAGAAATGTATCATCTTCTGACGATTTGAGGAAACCATTAGATAATTATAACTCTGATACTTTTGACAAACAATCTTTGAACAATTTGACACACTTAGGTAAAAATTTGCCTGAAATGCATCCCGGTAGTTTGATAGTTGATGAAGAGTTTCTTCATCCCAGTCAAGTGAATGTTGGACTCATTCAAGACATCAATTATCCTGAAATAAAGGCAGCTACCCAGGGAACAAATGATTTTTATGAAGACTATAGTCCTGATATTATCAGGGAAATATTGAACAACATGAAGTTGCCAGACTGCCACTACTGTAAAAGACCCTTTGAAGAAAAAGAGTTTGCAATAACAATTGAAAGAGCCAATGTACTGTTTCATACTGGATGTTTCAAATGTGCTGGGTGTAACCAAATTATTGCTGACAACGTGTACTTCTATAATAAAGAGTCTGATAACATTTACTGTTTACGTGACTATGCAAAAATCAGAGGTTTCCCAAGATGTAAGGCATGCGATGAACTCATATTCACTAAAGAATATTGCCTAGCAGAGAATTCTACATTCCACTTGAAGCATTTTTGCTGTATCGAATGTGATACACCTCTTGCCGGAAAAGACTACACCTTGGAAGATGAGATGCCATATTGCCTTCCCTGTTTTGAACAAAGCAAAGCAAGTAAATGTAGTTCGTGTGACAGGGTTATTAAACCTGATGAAATTGGTTGTAATTTGAATGGTGTCCATTTTCATGCTAATGATGAATGTTTTGCTTGTAAAGTCTGCAAAAAGCCATTGATGAAAAAGAAGATGCTTTTGCGAAATGAAAAATTGTACTGTTCACATGAATGTTATGGAACTGAAAAATAATTATTCGTTTTGACTGATTATACAGGGTATTCAATAGTAGGTTAGGGTGCAAAAAGGGCAGCTTGCATATGGGTTTGAAAGGTTGACTTTTTATTCATAATATGTATTTTGTAACAGTGTATTTCCAATATAAGATACAATTAAAATAAGTGCCACAGTATATTATAGTGTCAAATTATATGATAAGAAATAGATAAATTATATCTTTTTATATCAACTTGCTAGTTTTTGCTTTTTCTTTGAATTTTTTATGTATTAATCAGACTGATTATGAACATTTTTTTTGATAATTGAATTATAGAGCTATGTGTTAATGAAAGACTTTGATAAATTTATTGTATAGAGTTAACTTCATGTGGTGACCTTATGCCTATTTATATACATACATTATATATCATCTATAAGATTAGCTTATTTTTGTGCCATATGTATTTTTATATATATTTTATAATATATACAACATATTTTTACATTTGTATTTTGATAAATATATTCAATGAGCTTCTTTGAATAATTGCAGATTATTTTGACTTTATTCAACCTACCTCTTCTTTTTGGATCTTATTGATTTTATTTCTAATAATAGTGTTCTAATAGTGTTCAAAAAAAGTATTGGAGAATTGCAGTTACTGTGCATAATCATTAAGGATAACACCTCAAATTTATTCACGAGTTTTAATTTCAACTGCAATACTTTGTACTAGTATGATTTTATAATACACGTAGATGCTATCTTTGTCTTCCCGGAAGAGTTATATGTGGGGCTTAATAGAGGTGAAATTTGATTGAGTTGATCACAGAGTGCTGTTTGAAAAATTGTTCCTTTATGGGCTCAAAGGAACAATCCTAAATCGGTTCCTTCTGTTTAAAAAAAATGTTTTTCCTTTAATCAGCTGCCGCCCCCATACGAATGACAACTCTCAGAAGTTGAAAAACGACGTCTTACATTTTAACGTGTGATTTCTGACACTGTTCCAGAATCATTCCAGCTTCGACCAAATAAATTCTCTTGAGAAAAATATCTGGTCTTTCTTATCTTTCGGACAGAATTCAAATGGTAAAGTTACAGAACCAAAATTCTAGTCTCTCAAAAATAATTTGTGGAGTCCCTCAAGGATCAGTGCCCTTCTCTATTTTGTTCTTTATCTATGTGAATGACGTGTCTAATATAGATATAACAAGGGAAGTTTGCAATGTTCGCAGACGATACAACATTACTATGGCATGAAAATAATAGAGACTCTCTGAAAAATATAATTGAGGCTGATTTAGACAAAGTCAAATCTTGGTGTGATTCCAATTCTTTATATTTCATTGTGAATAAAACTAATATAATTTCGTTGAAATTAGTTTCTGGGAACCTAAGCCTCCAGAATCATGTCATCGAAAATAAGACGTGCACCAAATTCTTGGGATTATAGATTGATAATACCCTGGAGTTTGATGAACACATAAAATATCTCAACAATAAACTTGCATCTAGCTGCTATGCCAGAAGGATCATCACCAAGGAGTTGGGAATAGTAACAGGAAAAACATCATATTTTTCTTCAGTTGAGTCTCATATGAAATATGGTACTGTTTTCTGGTGTTTCTGTAGCAAGCAGCTGATGCAATCAATGTTTGTTCTACGATAAAGGGCGATGAGATATATATGTAGAGCCAAGCATTTGGACCACTATAGACCACTGGTCATGAAGAGTAGAATAACAATTATCTGCATCTTAATTCTAGAAACAGTATCTCTTAATTCAAATAAGAAAAAATAACTTTCCTTCCGGAAGAATATATAACACCCGGCAAAATACCAATATACCTCTGCCAAAACAAATTCAACATTAACTAAAAATTCCATAATATTTGAGAGTCTGAAGATATTCAATCATCTACCATTTGAAATGAAAAGTATAATAGACTTAAAAACATTCTGAAAATGTGTGAAAAAACATGTACTCATGAAGAATATCTTGAAGACAGATTTTGTGTTTCTGAACCTTTGAGGTTAAATGAACTGATTTATTTTTATTTATATGTATATGTAAATCAATTCTCAACTGATTTGTAGAATCTTGTCCTGTCTACATGTAAGCGTTAGACCCTGTGTTGTTTCATTTTTACTTCAATTAATTTACTGTAAATTGATCGATTTATTTTATTAATTTATGCTTTGGCAATAAAAATTTTTTTTTTCGACAATAAAATATATTTTCAGTTGAATTCAATTGAAAAGAGTACCCTTGTGCCTTCATTACCTTCAATAAAACACCACAAAATAATTTATTTTGTATTTATTACTTTTTTTTCACTACAAAGTGTTTTTGGCATAAACTTAATAATTCACAACCACAGTTACGTTTTGCACGTTTCACAAAAATATTACAAAATCGAAACGAAAGTTCGGTTTTGTATTACAAGATTGTCTAATAATATTATTGCTAACATAATAATAAATAAATATTACCTTTGAGGTATTTGATCCACTCTTAAATTATTGCTAATAGTGAACTATATGTTTGAGAGGCCGATGGAAAATAATGCTACACGCAAAATATAAACTGGAATTTGAGATGGAAATCGATGTTCATCCATTTCTAAAAAACAACATCGGAATGAAATCATTTATGGTTTGTGTTGTTTCGATTAAACTTCCTTTGGGCTCTTCTGTTGTGCTAATCATTCCGTAACAAAATCCCAAATATCCCAAATAAAGATATAATTTGTCCCAAAATGAAAGGTGACATATCTAATAGTAGTGCTAAAATTTTACAAAACTTTATTAATTTTTAAGGAATGTAATTTTACTGAAGAATCAAAATGTAATTATGTCACTCGCAAGATTACCAATTAGAGCGCACAACGTCACTTGTTCACAAATTCGACGCTGTCAAAGACTAGATTGGATTAGACTTTCGCGGCTGAGGTTTTCAGTGTCACTGTTTTTCGGGTTTGAAAGCCGTGGATTTTTGGAATTTCTTCCTGACGTTTCGCTGGCGCGAGTGGCTAGCTTCTTCAGAGGTTTAACTATCTTGGCTTGTTGTGCGATGAGATCCTATTTGGCTTCGTAAACCGTATTTATGTCTTGTCAGGTAATCAGTTGTATTTGTACCTGCAGTACCTGTACTTGTTTCTGTACTTGAACCTAGAACATCAACAATCTT
This sequence comes from Leptinotarsa texana, assembly GCA_015342105.1. Lineage (NCBI taxonomy): Eukaryota > Metazoa > Arthropoda > Insecta > Coleoptera > Chrysomelidae > Leptinotarsa > Leptinotarsa texana. Next base: position 10,767 of record WOGN01000139.1, on the reverse strand, counting down.
GCCGCCTGTCGTCATTCTGTTCCATATTCGATTGAGGTTCACCGCTTCTTCTTTTCTGTTAAAATTATCCGTGTGTTTATGGATCTCTATTGCCTCCCATAGCAGCCGTCTACGGTATCCCTGGCAATTATTTCTGTGTTTTCAAACAAAATTATGTGGTGTTCTTCACTAAGTGCGTGTTCTGCCAAAGCTGACTTGTCCGTTTGGCCTAGTCTGCAGTTCCTCTTATGCTCTTTCAGTATTGTTCCCATGGATCGTTTGGTGGTTCCGATATATGCACGGTATGCGATAGACCCCTGCTGCTGATAATGGGTTTCTTTTGTGTATCGGAAACCCACATACACGGATAGATACTTGCACGAACCACCACCCTAGACAAAAGAGAGGAGCCATCTCCACTTTAACGGAACGATCTCGGAGAATATGTGACCCAGAACCTTGGAAGGGACCGCGAGATCGTACGGATACAGTTCCTCCGAGATCAGAAAAGCCATGAAATCGAAGAGCACCACGGTTCAAAAAGCGAAAAAGGATCAGATGGTTGCACGTGCATATCTACCGTTTATCCCTAGGGTCACGGAAAGAATTGGAAAACTATTGGATACACATGACATCGAAAGTTTTCAAACCCACGAGGAAGATACAATAAAGCCTCAGGTCGGCTAAAGACGAAAGATACCCTTTATCAGCAGCAGGGGTCTATCGCATACAATGCACTTGTCGGAAGGTATATAGCGGAACCACCAAACGATCCATGGGAAAAAGACTGAAAGAGCATAAGAGGAACTGCAGACTAGGCCAAACGGACAAGTCAGCTTTGGCAGAACATGTACTGAAGGAGATCACATAATTTTGTTTGAAAACACAGAACTGCTTGCCCCTAACCAGGGATGGTTAGGGTTAAACCTCTGAAGAAGCTAGCCACTCGCGCCAGCGAAACGTCAGGAAGAAATTCCGAAAATCCACGGCTTTCAAACCCGAAAATCAGTGACACTGAAAGACTACATTGTTTTTTAACATTGTTAAGTGATTTGTGTGAAATTTCTGTGAATTCACCCATTTTTCATTTGGAAAGGATTTCAAGTTTTCCCATGCCAGAAAGTGGAATTGAAGAATAGAAGAATAGAAAAATTCTATGTGAATGAATACAGGTATATAAAAAATACTCAGCTATTTTAATTGTAGTACTTGTACTGGCACCGCACAACATTTGCAAAATTTAGAATACATTTTCTATTAGAAAAATTACAGAAAAACTATATCGTCTTATTAGTTTACCAGTGTTTGAGAACATGTGAGAACACGAAGCAAGTATGATGTTTTGGAGAAACATTTGAAACGGAATTAAAAAATATGATATTTGAAATATCGGTTATATTAGATAAATAAATTTGTATATTTGACATGGTGATGTATGATGATGGTAATTCAGAAAGAATATCCAAAATATGAAGAGAATAAGTAAAAGAAGTAATAGGAGACCGATGAATTGTCGAAACAAAGGAAACATCTACGGATTTGCCTTCACAACAAGATTTCAATGAATAATTGATGATAGACTGAAAATATGAAGCAATATTTAGTTTTTCAATGGTGTCTGTATTTTTAACTAATAAAAATCAGATTATTGAGCAGAAGTTACCATTTTTCGGTGAACATTAAACGTTCAGAAAATAAACACAGCAATTTCAGAACGAATCAAATAACAACACATTTATTTCTGTCTAGAGCTTCCTGAATATTGTCTAGCATCGGACTTTGATCTCTGCTACTCAAGTTGTCAATCATATTTATCAGTTCCTTGAAAACAGCAACTACTTTCCAATTATATTTTGCACTACATTCAATATAACCGGACTTCCAATGTTTTTTTACTAAGTTCACAATATCACGACGTTTTTCGTCGCTACTATTTGCGATTGCATTTTTTGAACTGTTACTGGTACCTTCTTCAGTTGCAATAAGATCCTCTTTGTTACCTACAACTAATAATGGAACGTTTTGCATATTTCGCGATTCACAAATTTGTTCCCTTAGAGTTCGAACATACTGAAAAGTGTCTATGTTTGAGAGGTCGAATACTAGGATGTATGCAGTGGCGCTTCGTAGTCCGTAGTATCTGTAGTTGGCCCATTCGTAATAGGAATTAACAGGAAAATACGGGATGACGGGTAAATCGGAGATTTTTATTTCGTAGAGACGTTCGTTTGTTATCACCGAAGGGTAATAAGTGTGTTTCCGTTCTGTGGGAATGTAGTCTTCACAAAAATCGTTCCAGACGAACTGCTGCATGTGGGGTGTTGTTGAAGTGAAGTCCAGAAGGTACATGAAAAAAACAAAACATGAGATTATTATATTCTCAAAGGTCAATATGGAACATATTTCAAAACGCAAAAATTACAAAAAATCTCATTTTATGTTGTTGAAGAAAACTCGAGTTTTATTTTTTTGATTTCATTTCATGAGAAAACGTAAAACATATCCCAAAAACACATTTCAATGTATCAAATGAACGAGACATCTGTGAAAGTTTGGAATAACTTTCTTATTTTCTGATCCATGGAGTGTTTCCGTATTTCCAATAAGAATTTCCTAAATTCCACATTTGATCAATTTAAGGAAATGTTTAAATTACAGTAATCACTTTACAAGATGAATACCTATCACCTGACAAGATGAATAAAACTTTTCAACGAGTACAATAATCAAGCAAAATCGGCAAAAAACCAAATGTATGTTCTACATCCTAGAAACAGAAATACTCCAACTTTGATCATGATAGATACGTGGTAGGTATAGTCTATTTGTCAACATAAAAAAAGTCACGGACCGCATCAGAAAATTGTTTGAACGGCATAACATTGAAGCCAAGATCGGTTAAGGACAAAAGAGAGCCTTTGACATTCGCGCGGTGTTTACAGGATTCACTGTTCCTGAGGCTCAGCTCATGTCGGAACTACCAAACGCTGCATCAACATCAGGATACAAGAACACAAGCCCCTCATGCAATCGGAGATATCTGTATCTGTAGAGTAGGAAGGGTGAGTGTAAGCCCACGCACTTAGGCTACTTGTGACCCATTGTACCTCCTCCCGAGGAGTTGTCCTTCTAGGTCATCGTCCATCCTGTCCTTTCCAGGAAGGTGGACAGGTCACTGGAAGACATCTCCTTTATATCGGCAGGTGTAGGCCAAGACTCGCCGAACACACACTCTCTTATTGACGATAATTTCGGACACTCGCACAGGACATGCATGACAGTCTCATCTTCCTGTTCACACATCCTGCATAGAGGTGTGTCCACTAGCTCCATATTATGGAGGTGTTTCTTTAGTTGACAGTGGCCAGTCAGAAATCCTACCGTTAGGCGTAGATTTTTCCTGATCATCGCCAGATATTTCTTCGGCACCAGCTTCCCAGAGTCGCCCAAGGTGATCCTGGCAAAATTACATCCTTTGGTTCCATCCCATCTCTTCAAGGATTGAGCATGGTTGTAACATGTGACTAGTTCTCCAATTGTCGAAGTCATCATGCTGAAGGTTCCACTGCAATCGGAGATATTTTCAATTGCAGAACACGTCCTAGTAGTTACGGACCACTCGATAAAATACGAAGAAACTAATATATGTTTTCACGGCTGGTGACAGTTGACACGTTAACTGACAGTTGACACGTCAAGAAGAGTACTTCGACCACACCACTGAGGATGACTGCCGCAGTTGTAGTCAAAACGTTTGGAGATTATAACAAAGGAAGACCACGGCAAAATCCTTTCCAAAACATACGAAGAAACTACTGTTCTGTCTTTATGGCTACTACGAAGTTTGTATCGTCGTGGCTTTGCCAGATAACATGAAACACAGATGTGCTGAATATTCTTGAACTTCATAAATTGTGAACGTATTTACCTTATACAGTGTGTCAATTTTAAAACTTACTATATCTCACGAACGAAAGCTGACATCGAAAAATGCTTGAAACCGTTTCTAGGATAGTAAGGGGGAACTAAAGTGGCATGAAAGAGAACTCACCCCCATCAACCCCCTAGGCCCTACCCACCAAAACAAAAAGTTTAAATTGCAAATCCCTACTTGTCATACATTATTGAAAAGACTATAAAATGCTATCCAATGGTATAAATAATAATTGTACAGGGTGAAGCAATAATTGTTAAACTTTGGCTTAAATGGGATATTTATTGAGGTTTATGTTGAACTGCAAATTTATTAAGAATGTCAAGCAAATGTTCAAAGTTAGTGGGTTCCGTTGTTTTGTAAACAATAATACTGCCTATTTTCAAATTCCGCACGAACTATGGCAAATGTTGTTCTAGTAATTGCGCGACATGCTTGCACAATTTTTTCTCGCAATTCCCCAAGTGACGAAGGTTGAGTTTTATAAACAACTGATTTGAGGTGATCCCACAGGTGATCCAATCCATTTGTTCGAATAATTAGTATCCAACCAGTGCCTAACTGGAGCTGCATAGTCCAGATGTGCTCCATCTTGTTGGAAGTCCAGCAAGTCTTCCTCTACAGCTAGGTTGCCTTGGTCGTCCCTTGGTTCTCTAATTCATGCACAATTAAAGGTTCAATGGTGTTTTCCAGCATATCGAGATGAATGTCGCCACTTAAATTGCCTGGTATGAACAAGGGACCAATTATAGTATTGCCTAATATTCCTGCCCAAAAATTCAGTTTTTTAGGATATTGAATGTGACCTTCTCTGAATCGATGCGGGTTCGCATCACTCCAGTACTGGCAGTTTTTGTGTATTTACATTACCATTCAGCATAAAAGTACATTCATCACTGAAACAAATATTTTTTATCATTCTCGGTTCAACGCGAATTTCACAAAACTCAATTCGTCGGTCTGGATCATCATTGCCCAATTCTTGAAGAATTTGTGTTTTGTACGGGTGAAACTTATGTAATTTCAACACTTTTCTAATCGACTCTTGTGAAAGTCCTGTCACTGCAGATACTTGACGTTGTTCCATTGTAAAATTTCCAAGGTCCTCATTTTGGGTTGCTTCATCCAGTAATCTTGGGGCATTCCTTTATTTTGCACTGATCCCGTTTCTCTAAACTTTTCAACTTTCATGAAATATTTGAGCTGTTTTTAAATAACACTGGTTCTGGGAGGCAAATATTTTCTGGGAGAAAATTATCTCCACGCGCTCAGGTATACTGTTAACCATCGTGACAAGTACCGCTGAATGACAGTATAGATCGTACAAATGATGAAAACTAATGACATTTAAAAGTCTCAAACGAACCAAAAATTATTGACTGTGACAGAACCAAAAAAACATATTTTTCCAACTTGTTTTGCAAAAACGGCAAATTAAGTTTTTATTTAACAAAAAAATTATCGACGGACACTTATCATTTAAAATAATAGTTCGGGAGGTAGCATTACAAGTAAAAAGGTCATAGTAAGCCGGCTGATATTAAAGTTCGTGCAGACTTTGACAGTAGGGAGTATTATTTTGTACAAAACAACGGAACCCACTTTGAACATTTACTTAATTAACATTTTCAATAAATTTGTAGTTCAACAAAAACCTCATTAAATATTCCATTTGAGCCAAAGTATTACAATTATTGCGTCACCCTGTACAATTATTGTTTATACCATTGGATATCATTTTTTATAGTCTTTTCAATGATGTATCACAAGTAGGGGTTTGCAATTTAAACTTTTTGAGTTTTGGTGGGTGGGGCCTAGGGGGTTGATGGGGGTGAGTTCTCTTTCACGTCACTTTTCGCTTACTATCCTAGAAATGGTTTCAAGCATTTTTTGATATCAGCTTCTGTTCGTGAGATATAGCCCATTGTAATTTTTAAAATTGACACACTGAAGAATAAAAGCTGAATCTATACTCAGCAGCCGGACAGTTTCAACAGTTCCAACACCTGTCCATAGGTTACAACAACCACAGAATGTAACAATATACAATAAACACATTGAAAAGTTTACTCAACCGCTATGTGAACTTTGGTTTTATTCCAACTGCGAGATACTCGCTTTTAATAGTGTAACGAATTAAAGAAGTAACTGTCTTAAACTAATTTATTTTTACAATATTTCACCAACTAATTTATTTACACACGTTAATTTATATTCACAATTTGTTAACAACTCGCTTTCTAAGTACAGACTGACTGTCGACTAGGGGAGCGCCGTTTATATTGCGGCAACGAACATTGAGGATCTTTTCTCGTCATTTCGGCACGTTTCTAGATTATTTGCGTAGGCTTCGCGAATACATTCTCGATGAGTTATGTGGTTGCTCGCTCTGTCAGGGCCGGCTTCAGATTCATTACAGTATCTACAAAAATATTTCAATGATTATGTAACATATAATGTTGACATTTTCATTGTGATGAATAAGTTTGTTTCGATGTTAATAATATCAGAATTGCGAGAAGACTGCTTTATTTTCGATTTCTTAGAATACATAAAACCTAGACACACACCTGTGTTGTGGAAGCGTTGGTGCTGAAAGTTTACATTTATACGACATACGTGACAAAGTTAATGAGACAAATATACATATGAGCAGATGAAACACCAAAATGATATTCAACGAAAATCATTTTTTGTGGAGGAAAAATTAGTTTTTTATCGACCTTTTTTGGGTATTAGTTACCTTCCACAATCTGAAAATTATAAAAATCATAAATAGAAGATTTATCTTTGTAAAATATACTTTGATTTTTGATTTGATTTTCATGCAGTAACTTATCGGGGTAAACTAAAAAGTTTGCCCTTCTACACTTGTATAAAGTTCTCCATTATAGTTTTTATATTCTTCAGATTGTGAAAAGTAACTAATACCCCAAAAAGGTTGATAAAAAACCGAAATGATATTAGAATATTATGAAAATTATTTGAAATAATGATTTGAAACACATTTCGGGAAAAAGTAAGCGTTTTTCTTGAATGCCGACCAGGAACATTAATTTGAATTTAATTTAATACGTTAGAGTTGTTGATGGTGTTGTTCGTGATTTTATGTATTAGCAATATATCCGAGACCTCTCTTTTATTTGATAGGGATGTCAGCCTGAAAGATTTTGTGACCTTATTGATTTCACCATTGTGCTGATTACTGAAAACTAATAATTATAATAATTCGATAATACAAATTATATATTATTATGACTATATTAACCTTTTTCAATATCCTTATGTCCATAAGCAAAAAACAAGACATGGTGTTTGTCTTGTCGCAAAACCCTCAAACCAAAATTTGTTTTCGATCAAAACAATATTGACTCCTTTCCGTAAGGAAGTGCATAACTTGTTCTTTAATCTTAGAATCCCAACATTACCCAATCATACCTGAAATTATTATATTATATTCGTCATGAGGAATCGAATGAAATCAACAGCAAAAAACAGGAGATTGAATTTTCGAAAATCCACTTCATTCGTAGTCATGGGATTTTTCTATTTTCTACAATTTCCACTTCTTCACCACTCTAGATGTCTTGGCATCATCGTTTTTGGATCTGATTTGTCAAAACATTCATACAAAGGGTACTTAGTGAATAAGTGGAATAAATTCCAGAGTGTGATTCTGTATGAAAAAACTATGACATTTTGCTATAGAACTTTTATCCGCAAATACTTAGTTTTCCGATATACAGGTTGTTAAAGTTTCACTTAAAAACTGACTATTTATTTATTGTTACGGAACCGGTCAAGATATGTAAATTAAATGTGGAGAGGTAGTTATTGCCCATTTTCTGACATGCAATCAAGAATTTTATGTTCATCATTGGCGCTCATGCGGGTAATGAGCTCAAACTAACAATCTTTTCTGAATTACTCGTTCAATTATTGACATTTTTCTCTTGCTATTTTTTGTATGAGGCGTCGTTTTTATATAAATAAATAAATGATTTATCTTCACGTGTATTTGTCATTGTTATTCTGAAATTGTTTTTTCTCTGTCAACCGGCTGATCCCTCACGGCAACCCTCAGAAGTCTTTAAGAGACCTGTGCAAAGCTAGTAGGCTACTTTCAACATTCTCAAAGACGAATAATTTAATGAAATGTCAAATTAACGTTTCTTCATTATTGAGCTTCCAGTTTGGTATAATATGAATATCAATAAGTAATTAAGTTTTCTTTCATCGGAAAGAACAAAAAATTATACAAATGTGAAATTATCAGAGACACATTTTGTCTGTAGAGTGACCTGTAACACGTAATCGAAAAATGGCCAACATATTGAATTTAAGCAACTTCACTATATTCAAAATTCTTACAGAACAACAATTATATTCGTTTCATATTCAACGTAGTTTTTGCCATTGGATTCTTCATCAAATTACTCAAATTCTTGATTTGTTTTATTTACTTGAAAGGTAATTCTGGTCGACACTGTATATGAAGTTTCCATATCACTTCTGGGCTGAGAAAAATCCACGTGGAATTTTTGAAGCTCATTTTCATCATCAATGTTCAGTAAATGTATGGCTTGGTGTAATTGATGATTATTTAGCGATTCTTTTCTTCATTTTCTATAGAAAGAGTTACCTGTTATTCTTGAAGAAATCCCTCTACAGCTGAGAGGGATTCATTCATGCATGATGGTGCACCAGCTCATTTTAGCATGAATGTACGTATTCACTTAGAAATACACCAGCGTATTTACGCGTTTACGCCAATCAATAAGGCGAAGACTTGAATCTTGTGTAACGTATGAGAGAGGTCATTTTGAACATTTGTTTAAGTATGCGCCTATTTATTTATAAGTGTTATTTTCTGTTATTGTTCTATTTCAATGTAACTGAATCAGAAAGTTCTTGATAGTGTATTGAAGAAATGAAAAATATGCGTTGAGATGTTTTTTTTGCGTAAAAACGGCGATCCATATGAGAAAAAGGCAATAGAGATTTTTTTGTCCCAAATAGAACGAAGAATTCAAAAATTATTGTTAGTTTAAAATATCTCACGTACGTATCTGACGTACCATTTTTTCTTTAAAAAAAATTAAATCATTACCCGAACGCGCGCCACTGATGCACAAAAGTCTCAATTGCATGTAAGAAAAGGTGCAATAGCTACCCCTTGAAGCCAAGCAAATTTCATTTGCATATCTCGACCGGTTTCAGAGCAATAAATGAATAGTCTGTTTTTAAGAAAACTTTAACATCTGATATCTATAAATGCGAAGAATTCGCAAATAAAAGTTGAGAGCAAACTGTCGCACTAACACCCTGTATAAGTGAGTACATCTCATTTCGGCTCCAAATTCATTTCTTTCATATAAAACGAGGGAAATTTTGAAACAAAATCCTATGGCAAAAATGAGCTAATGCTTGATAGTTGGATTTCAAAGATATCATTCATTCATCAATTATTTGGGTAACACTGAATTTCTCTATAATAAGTCTAACTAATAAAACTATAGATTTTGTCGTATCGTGATACAAAATTTGTATTTCAAAAAAAAACATTTTTAGAAAATGTTTAACACCCTGTATCTCAAAAACTATACAGTCCCATGTTCACGTGCACTTTTTTATTTTGGTGGTGAGTAACATCGACTATTGAACAATACTTTTTCGAAAAACTTTTTCTCGAAATACACACGAATTTAATTCAATGCTCGAGATGAAATTGAATATAAATAACATAACATTCAGGTGAATATGAAAATGTTTTCTTCGTTGCAGTAGATTTATTCGCCGAAACAGAGTGGATTTGGACATTGATGAAGTTATATCTTAGATGTAAATCTGTATTATCAGTATCCATGTTCTCTCCACCATATACAGATCATATATAATTTGCACGCAAGATAAATTGCCAATAATATGTATGGAAATATTTCAGGACTATAAAATCAATCCATATAACTGAAATATAAAGAAATATTGTCAAAGGCTCTTGACAACGTCTGCAGGAGAGCAAAAAATCAATAGGCACGGTACTACTGAATATCATTTAAATACTTTTTATCAATTGTGTCATTTTCAATATAAAAGCAAGTTTTTTCTCGCCTTATGCAAAAGCGAGAATTTTCTCGCCTTTTCATAATCATCAGCTGTATTTACATGGGATCACTGAAAAAAGTATTAGTATTCATATCAATTCCGATAATATCGGAATTGATATGAATATCACAACATGAATTCGTTATCAGAATGCAAATTCAAAATCCACGTAAGTTAAAATAAAGAGTGATTGTCAAATTACGAGATATTGGACTTTACCACAGTTCTTGTGATTTCAAAGTAAATTGATTGCGATTTCAATATGTGATTTCACATATGGCCCGGTGAAAACACTAACATAGTGTACCTACAATGCGATTCACAACATAACCGATTGATTGTGATTTTTCATTGTAATATTGCTTCTAAAGTAGAATCTCGCAAAACATATTTGTTCTTTTACCTTCATATATTGAGAATTTTCCGGGGTAACATGTAATCGCACGAAAGTGATATCAACGTGTTTGTAAAAATCTGGAATTATACATTATATAACTCATCTGAAGCTGGCGCCGGCTTTTTGCAAAAACACATTTTCCCTAAAAGTCGATCAACATATTTTGTCGAACTCACCGAATGCAACTCAAAACTCCCATCAGAACTGCTCTGAGATTCCTTTCTGACATTTGAAATGTTGGTTTTTCGAATTTCGCATAAATAAATTGAACATTTTTATATTCACCTGAATGTTATGTTATTTATATTCAATTTCATCTCGAGCATTGAATTAAATTCGTGTGTATTTCGAG
>WOGN01000138.1:0-31343 GCA_015342105.1 Leptinotarsa texana | reverse complement strand
CAACAGTTTTCCTTCATTTCAGTAATTTCATCTGTCAACGTCAGAAATGAAATTCAATATTCATTCTGATTTTCGACTGACCAAGAAAATCTGGTTTTTGACGACTAGGTCTTCACTATTTTATGGAATAAATGAATTTAATTTTAAATACATCACCAAATGTCCACCGCAAAACCAGTTAAAGTTGAGAGATATTATTGCAAATAGATAAATTATGATGTGAAAAAAAATGTACTTTTCAGTTTTGTACAGAAACACAAATATTTCATATTTGTATCCCCAGGCAATCATATTAGATCCTGGAGTCTGTTTTAATATAAACCTACTACATAGGTAGTTCGCAACTAATACAAATTTTAGTTCTGAAATAGTTTTATGTCTATAGTTACAAATACACGTTTACTTTGAACGCATCTTGACGAACTGATACATATTTCACGCATCTGAAATGAAAAGTTCACAAAGTGCTCATATTGAGCATGACCTCTCCAAACATTCGGTTGATTTAGACCAGTGGTTCTTAACTGGTGGTCCGCGGACCACTGGTGGTCCCTGGAAGCATCCCAAGTGGTCCGCGAAGCCACTCTAATAAATATATTAGATGAGTCTACACGATACAATGCGACTCGCCTCTAAAATATTTGAAGAAGTGTAACTATTTTCTCAATAACTTGAAACGACGTGGCAAGGTGCAGGTGTTATGGATGCCATAAGTCAATATATGGAGAACCATCGACTTATGTGGGAACGGTTTGCGGGCTGTTATACTTGGTTCTCGATCTGATCTTGCTGCATTGATAAAAACCAAAAATCCGTTTACAATTACGACGAACTGCGTTATTCATCGTCAAGCACTAGCTGCCAAGCAAGACCTTTCCAGAATGCTCTGTTTGAGTCCAAATTTCAAATACATTTTGCTTATTTGGTCGATTTTTTGCGCACCTGTATAAATTAAACCTTCTACAGCAAGGGTCGGGAAATTTGAAGTTTGCAAGGCATGACCAATATTTTTGCTTATGAAGATAAAACAAACATGGTCAAAAGTAATAACTTTTCTGTGTTTGATAAGCTTAATCAAATTATTGATGGACAGAGTGCTGAAATTGAAAGAGAAATACAAAGAACATAGGTATTACATTTAAAATATTTGAAAATTGAATTCAATTGCTATTTTTTCGACCACGAGGATAAAACTATTCAAAAACTGATCGTAATCCATTTATCGTAAACGTTTTTGAGGTTCTATTTAAAAAATCTGTTCAAAATATGTTTTTCCGTTAATCAGCTATCGTCCCCATACGAACGACAACTCTCAGAAGTTGAGAAACTTCTGTGAGCTAAGGACTATCGAGGTCTTACCTTTTAATGTGTGATTCCTAACACGGTGCCTAATGAAGTTCAAGAAAAAGTAATTGGTATGCTAAACACAGCAACTAAAAAGATACATTTGAATAAGGAATTAATCTTGAGGAATTTTGGATCCAAAACGCAAATTTCTTTTCCAAAACTTCGAGACATTGTTATTCGTTACCTAACTTTATTTTTTCGACATATCTATGTTTTCGGTGTTTCTGATTATTGAAAACAAGCAGCGAAATCTGTTGGATGCCACTGCTGATATGCGTTTAAGTTTATGTAATATTGAACCAACGATTCGGAATTTAGTAAAAAGTATGCAATCACAAAAATTGCATCAATTTATAATGCAATTTTTTTACAGAGATTTTACGTAATGATTAAACGACATTAAATAATTTTATGAGTATTTTATTTATAGATGAATTAGAACAACCATTTCATTTATTTACTGTACTTTAGGTATCTACTTTATTTATTTGTAGTTATCGTAAGGTACTTTAATTTAACTACAAACTAATTAACCAACTCGGTTGTCCATGGCCTGACAGAAATTTTGTCAAATGGTCCCGCATGACTATAACACACAGACTGACACATAGGACATCAATTGCATGGTCTTACGATATGTGAATATTTTCGAGCACTTTTTACTATATACATAAGCAATGATCAGCAATGGTAATCAACTAACTATATAGAAACGCAATATTAAAAAAGAATGAAAATGGCACCATCCTCAAAAATTTCAGTAATTTTTTGTATTCTATTAGTTATACAAGTACATACACACCCGCAAATTCATTCTATTCAAAACTAATACCACAAAACTGGAACAACAAATATTTAAATGGTAAATAATCGACTGGTTTTATTTGAATGGCGCAAGCCCGAATGTTGAACTAGTAGTTTACGCGCACCCTATTTGTATTTTCGGCCGTTCTGGCACTCTGGCAGTCAGTCAGAACTCGCACAACAGCGGAGGTGGTCCCGATATGTTAACCACTCATTGCAAAGTGAGAATAGAATAAATTACACGGTTAAATTCGGATGAGCCGCGCGATCGAAAATATTTACCTACTGAAATGTAGAGAATGCAGAAAATCCGCAAAGTAAGTGATTATTTGGATAATGACTGGAACTTACCTAGGAACTCACAAATGCCTGACCAAACTTTCAAACGTGACACAGCATTGTTCTCGTAATTATTTTATCAATTAGCAGGTGTTGGCAAATGTAGGTATTGCAGTCGGAAAGCATTCATATTTTCATTCAGCAAAATTGTTTTTGACAAATGGCATAAGTTCCTAATTCTCGATGGCCACGAATAGTGTATTTTTGGCATTTCAAAAGATTTTTAAATATTTTTACTTATCTATATCTATGAAAATATCTACCTATATTCATTACTCCTTTCAGTGTTACTACTTGAATGATAATATTCCGTTCGTGTGATTTAACAAGCCTACAAACATCTACAAAATATAATATAAATATAACAGCAGTAACTCTCCGGCGCATACGCCAAATAATTGACTTTTATTGGTCTATTTTATGTAATTGCCATCTCTAATTTTTTTATGAAATTACAGACAATGTCACCTGTAATTGTAATTTTTCAAATCGGTTTGGTGATGTGCCAATTTAAAAAAATCGTTCATCATGCAATGCTGCTAATTTTTGACCAATGATTGAAAAATTTTTCCAACGATATTTTGAAATATCTGATGGTTTCAGATTTTCATTAATGAATTATTAAAAAAGAACATCAATCTTATTTTTGTAGCTACATTTGATATCTGTCTTTTTAATAAGTATAGGTATCTACCTATATTTATGTTGCTAATCCGAAAACGACAATTTTAGTCCAACATTTGCAGCATGATGTAATTTTGAAATGAAAATACTTGGTGAAAAGTGTATATCTTGTTTCACATCATGCAAAACTAGTATTATTCAACTGGAATAAAAATAAAAATTTTAAAATCAAAGTTTCAGGGCAATAGTTTCAAATTTACGGAATAGAAACAAATTCTCAAGGAAATTGCAACAATGCAAAACACATTTGAAGTATTAGACACCTTCAGAAAATATAATTAATCTTGTTATAAATATCAATTCATCCAATCGGTGAATGATTAGTTCCGTCGCATAATGAAACACGCTTGTATACCTCTGGAATAATAAATAATATGCAATACAAGGAACCAAGAAATCATTTTCATATTGGTATTAACTAATTTCGAATGTCAATAATATTTCTGAACTGTTGTTCAGAAGGGTGAAGTCGCTATTTAGGTGTTTCTTCAACGGAAATGGTTGAAAATTTCGGTATTTTCAGATGTAGCCAAATATTCGAAAAACCCATTGCACTTTCTTCACAGTCAATTCATACAACATATTTTTTATTTCAATCATATAGGTACGTAGGTATGAAGGGCCAACATTTTTCATTCAGTTTTACAAATAACTGGAAGTCTCATGAAGTGACTATTGAAATTTTTTCTACCTATTTTTCATTTGAAATGTATCAATTTGTTGAGCAATTTCAAATTGTCTACTTTTCACGTTCCTTTGAGCTCACGGTGAATAATTGAAAAAATATAACTCAACTCATTTTCATAGTTTATCTTCTCTTCTTCAAACATTTTTTCGCGATTAGTTTTCTTAAACTCCAAACTAGCTCCAGGCAACAGAAATTCAAGTCGATCACTTTGATTAAGATTAACGCCTACCACTTGAATTAAATTGAGTGTTTGGTGAAAATCAATTTGCACAAAAGTTTTATTAACTTTCTTGTAGAGTTATACGTTGTACCGAATAACTAAATGTGGATATTATCTTTTCTGTACCTAATATTTTGTATTAAAAACAAAAATTGAAAAATGATCAGGGTCAACAATAAAAGTCACATCATTTCAGAATTTCTTGCATGACTCCTTCTAAATATGTTCCAGGTAAGTGATATTATATGTAAAAAAATGAAAATTTGTTTTAGACGTATAATAAAACATTTTTCAAAAAAGTTGCTTGCCAAATGAAAACAGAATTTTCCTACAGCCATGCTGTACGTATTTTCCCCGCTCCTTGACAAAGAATGTTATTTTCAAATATTGAAGAAATTATGTTCGTTTTTTGCAGTTACTCGCCTTCAAAGCTTCCAAGTTCAGCGCATCAGAAATACCAAGAAAAAACATCACCCGCGGGGAAAATGTCCCCTGAACGACAAACGACAAAACAAAAAAGACCCGACAACCGTGGTGGCGTCTGAAAAAGCCACAGCCACACCTCCATAGGCATAACCGAGAAACTCCTGCCCACCAGACGTGTGAAATTGGAGGGGGAAATGTCGCCCTGCGATTGGCCTAAACGCCAACACTGACACCCGTCCGCCAATAGCGTGGCGTTACCATCATTAACACAGCCAAGTGTTGCCGTTGTGGGGTTCGCTCTATAGTCCTGTACTGTCTTTTCATCGGTATAGAGGTGTTACGGTTCACACTCACTCTCAACCCTAATTTCACTGGGATTTGGACTCTCCGTCGCGAGGCTGAAACTAGTGCGTGAATTGTCAACTGACTGCCAAATAGTGGACCGGTAGTGCTGTGAAAACAAGTGAAAAAGTGTTAGAACCATGACATCGCTCTTGTAAATTCAGAAGACTATGCTCCAATTTTACAACATTTTAAAAATCAGATATTTATGATTCATTTGAAGCGGTCGAAGAATCTGTCGGATTCTGCCGCTTTTCAGCCAAACAAATGCGTTACGAAACAGGAATAGACACCGTTCTAGACAAGGGAAAAAGTAATATGGCCTACCACCCCTTTCTGCAGCTTCCTAGACAGACAGACTTTAGCGTTTCCTCGCTGCTAACGGCCGCTAATAATAGTGCGAACTCCTCGGGCTCACCTGGAGGCCCGTCCTTCTTTCCGTCGGCGGCGTTGGCAGCGTTCGGGGCGCAGCAAAACCACCACGGGTGCTATCCGGGAACTCTAATCCCGAAAATCAATCACCCCCATCCGCATCATGCCTTGACCGGTCACCCTTACACCACAGCTGAAGACGTCGTTTTGGCCGCGGTTGCCGCTCACAATAACCACCACCCTGCCATGATGAGGCCTCTCAGGGCGATACAACCCGAAGAAGACGGTGTAGTTGATGATCCTAAAGTGACTTTAGAGGGGAAGGACTTGTGGGAAAAGTTTCATAAGTTGGGAACTGAAATGGTGATCACTAAGAGTGGCAGGTAAGAGATTTTATCTTTAGTGATTTTATTTTTTATCAAAGGTGCGGTTTCAGACCTCACAGAAAATTAATGGTTTGGAAAATGTGATAGAGTACCTACCTAGCGCTACTAGATCAATATGGTCATATTAGTTTCACTTTCAGAAATAATTTCTTGAAAATTGTTTGCCGTTTCATGTTTTCGTCGGTTCGTCCAAGATTTTCAGAGACAAAACTGAAACGAAAAATTGAAATCGCGAGGAAATCTTCCCATACACTGACTATTTATTCAAAAGAGATTGATCAAGATTTTACTGCATGAAGAAATACATAAATCATAAATAACCAAAATAATTATCATTTAAATGAAAGTATTTTTATTTAACAACTAATGGATATACATGAAATCAAATAACCGATATAAAACTATACTTATATTATTTGAGTAATAGGATCGATGCTAGAATTTACTGGGACTATGTCGACTAGCACATTTGTATAGGTATTCAATATCGTAGTTTATATTCTGCGGCTGTAGCTAACAATATTATTTTTTCAAGTGAGGTTATTGAAATAGGGGCAACATTAGATATATACCAATTATTCAAATTCACAACCTAATATTGAATCCTCGATTTTTATGAGTAGCGTGTGGGTATGATGAAAAGTCAACTATCAAATTGAATAATTGAACTACATAAAATAGTCATATTGTTTGGTTTAATAAATTAATTTTGAAACTTTCGGAAGGAAGTAGCAGAAAGCTTCAAAAAGAAGCCACCAGGATTTGGCTATATCTAAACCACAAAGAATCATGCAGAGGTCAACTCAAAAAATTGAATAAAGTTACCATGTCAAGGACTTATATACATGAATTCTTGATGTTTCTATTTGAAAAACGCAATAGATTTGAATTGCATAAGATACAACATAGTCCGAACACACGAAACCACAACACCGACTATAATATCCCAATCCACAGACCTTCATCAACGGGAAATACTCCAGAGTATGCATGTATTATACCTATAGGTTCTTCAATACTTTGCCAACAACAGTTAAACAAGAATATAACATGAAAGTATTCAACAGAATAAGAAACACATGTTTTTTTCAAACCACTTAATTTATTTTGATATTTCAATTTATACAAATTCTTTTAATATTTTAACCTATACCTACAAATAATTGTCTTCAAGTTCCTATAGACCTAGATTGATTCAGTCAATTGCAGGTACCTGACACTATTTTCTTTAATTCTGATTACTGATATGCTCTTAGATGTAAGTTCACTATGAAAATTCCTGAAAATGAAGCTATATTCTATTCTATCAGTTATATACTGAAGTTCTTGAATGTTTTCGTCACTTCCTTTTTTTGGATTCTTTTGGATTCATCTACTCAAGTAGTGTGTCAAATGACTGAACTAAAAGTTGCATCATGAAGAGGACTGATTTAAAACGAGAGATTTCAATGAACTAATTTAATATGTCTCGTTTACATGTTAGGTATATAACCTAACTACTTTATGTATTTTATTGCTAAATATCATTTTCATGAAAATAATCCTCCAGATGTTATATCAATATTTATTTATCAATTATTTTATTCATATCTCAAGGCTATGATTCTTACCGACGGATAACGTTCGCAGCCTTCAATTATTTAGTTTTCTAATTGATATTTGCAAAACGCTAAGTTTTCAAATATGTTTTCTTACCAAATTATCATTTCATCACACACATTTTGGATACTTTGATTGATACAAATTTCTAAACAACTTTCGATTTCATATTATAATTTGACTTACATCAGGTTTCGAAATTAAATCTCTTCTATTATTTTAACCAATTGAACCTTTATTATTTCGTTGAGTAAGAGGACATTATTTCCCATAGTTATTCAATTTTTGACAAAATACCTTTCTGAATGACCTTCTTTTTTCAGGTACAAGCTACTTAAACTGAATAATCTTCATTGTTTTGTGTTCAGATTGAAGGTTTTCATTATCCTCTTCAAAATATTACCATTTCCTAAGTTATAGGTAGCTGAATGATTGGAGTTGTGAAGTTGACAACCATATATAAAAATATCCTTAATATGTTCAAATAACAGACATAATCAGGTTTGGCGGAACGTTAAAATACAGTTAGAAAATCTGAAATTTCTTTTTTATAATGTCTGTTTTCTACCGACTTTAGTGATGATTGAATTTAGGTAATGACTAATTTGGAAATCAACTCAATCTGTTTTCAATAATCCTTAGTTCAACATTTTCTATGTTACACATATTGAAATAAAATTTTTTCTGCGATTGTATTTCGACTAAAGATACTTAGGTGCCTACTGGAAATGTAATGAGTATTACATATTTCCCCAACGACAACAAATTATTTTGATCTTGTTAGCAATTTTTTTTACAACTGAACTTTTTCCTATTATATATACTTTTCACTCCACAAGTGAAATGCGAATATCTCAAGTTAGAAAAAAATCCCAAAAATTTGGAGTTCATAAAATCTCTTTAGGAATTAGTTATTTTTATCAAAATATAAAGACTATTGGACCATTGCTTGGATCAAATTAGGTACCTCAGTATTTGTTTCAACATAGTTATAAAACGTTTTCGAATTCCACTGCGGTTGCATCAAATGAATATAATCTCTATATGAAATATAGAACCTACCTATGAACATTCATAGCATTGTATGAAAATAAATTTTTGGACAATGTGAGTAGTTTTGTGTGAAGGAACAGCATTCATTCCTCTACGTTTACTATCTCCTTCATATATATATATATATATATGTGTCATGACTTGATACCTCGGTCGACAAGTGAATGGAAATGTTGTTTCTGATTTTGCAATAATGTAGAAAAATCTAATGCAGGGCCTTCAACCTTCTCCATATATACCTTCTGGTCTTCTGCTCATCTTTATCAGTCATAGGAGTCCAATAGACAATATTGTATTGATCAAAATTTTAGAAAAGCCCACAATCTGAACTTCAATTCAATATTCGAAATATTTCTATGCATTATGTGCAACTGTTTCAATTTCACAATTGCGTACGACAATTCTTAAGGTGATTACACACGAGCCGGTTTGTGCGTCAAGTTGGCCGCCGTAACGGCTTGGGCTATATGGATCTTTTGCCAGGTGAAACACACACATCTATTTGAGCAGCTAACCGCCTACGAAATTACGGCTAGTCAGAATTATGTCACGATTCATTTATACAATTTGAAGCGGTTCATGATTACAGATTTCTTGTTCAAGATAGCCTTCTTTCGGTTTCTAGTTGGTTCCTTTCTTGCATTGTAGCAGAATTTGTGATATTTTGGTAGATTATAATTTTTGGGAAGTGAATGACGTATAGTCCACATTTATCATTGAGATATCTGTACCTACCGCCATCTGGGATATGCGTTCCCAAAATAAAATTTGTTGACCATGTTTAGCGAATGTGTATTTTACTTGTTTTCTGAAGTGGCAAAATTACAATGATGTTCAGATCAATAGGAGTGGCTTGATATCGCAGCGAGTATTTATTAAGCCTCGTGTTTCTAGACTTAATCATTTGATGAGCAACGCCTTTTTGACTCAACCAATTCGTATGTAAAAACTGTTAATGTGCCTTCTTGTATTGAAGAATAAACCTACACCACTATTTTTGTTCGAGAACGTTGTAAAATTATTATTTAATACAATAATAATTAGGAGAAAATAAGCCCCAAAACAATATTTTATCATGAAATGTAAAAATAATTATCTGAAAGGGTTCTGATTCTGAGAGATTGTGAATTCTCCAGGTATTCAAATACCGTATCCTATTGTAGCTACAAAGTAACTATGAATGAATCTTCCGCGTAACTACCGAGTATAGGTGTACCCTAAAGTAAATATCTATTTTATGAAGAACCAGTATAAAGTAGTTAATCCGTTGGGTGTTTTTTTCAAGCTCGACGTTTCGCCATTATCGCCATGGATGAACATCTGGAAAAACAAGTAAACTGAATAAATAACTATTATATAAACTGCCTATGTATAGATTAAATTTATGAAATGATCGAACCAAAAATACGAAAACTAATTTGAAAAAACCATCATGTAATTTGACATAAATGTTTACAAATTCGCAACACGTGTTTCTCTATATAATAACTTCTTCAGGCGTGTCCAATTCTAAATATTAGTTTAGTGTTGCGGTTTTCTTTAAAACTTGTTTTGTGAAAATGTCACAAAATATTAAAAATGGCAATTCAGTATGATTTCACTCAACTTTTATAATTTTTACTAAGAACTTCGGCCACAGAGAAATTCTAGGAAATAGAAACTTCGCCATATATACTTAATGAAATCAGACTTCTGCAACCAACCAAACAAAGAATTGTGACAGGATATTTGACAAATGTTCTAATTCAATTTCCATGCATTTCAAAAAGTAATTTTAAAATATCACAATCAAACTGATATCTGAAGACAATATTTCAATCGGTCTATTAGAGAAGCTGATTTTCCATACCTACTAAAATTAATCATTGTTATAAAATCAATGTGATTTGTCACCCAAAGAACGCATTTTACTTGAGATCATATTGACTTCAAATAAACTACTGAAATGGGATTTTCCCATAAATTTTGTTTTCATTTCTTTGTCGAACAATAATGGTGATGAATATGTAAACTTGAATGTTCTATTTGGTAGTCATTTGGAAGTAAAAATATTAAAATTGAAGAGTTTGAACCTGAAGCATGGTTATTTTAAGGAGAGTGCCTATATTTCATGTTTATACACAACAGGTCTTAAAAAATTCGCTTACACATGGAAAAGTAAGATATTCGAGGAAAAAAATGAATTTGAAAATCTGAATTGCATAAAAAGACTTGATTCGCGAATCAAGTTATATGTTCAAGTGATACTTATGTAATACCATAAACAAAATCGTGCAATTCATTCAATTTATTGGCATCTGGTATCTCTTTTTTCGTATTGTTCACCACCTCTATTGGAGTCACTACACTGGAAGAAGTTTGTGTTGTTATAACAATCGTTATTATTATTAGTAAATGTTCAAGACTGCCACATTTTGAACAGGTAACAAAAATTTTAAGTGATTATAACTGCAGAATATTACTGAAGTTTTTTCGCCAACACCAAATCGTTATTTTTATACCTCGACACGTGTTTCATTCACCAAGTGATCATTTTCAAAAGGAATTATAACTGCACCAATATCGAATTTCTAGACTCAAATCGCGACCAGTTCCTGAACTGAACACGACGGCGATAACCATCGCCACATTCCCAAATTTCTATTCGTCACCGTAACATGACTTGAAATTCAATTTAATTTCTATGTATAGGATTTTTTGGCCTTTACGAGTGCCGACAGCTTTAAGAGTGCACAATATCGTTTACTTCCACTAGAATTTACATTTTCGTTCAATACCCTTAACTGGCATATTAGTCGGTAGGTATTTTAGGCAATGGAAAAATTAATTTAACCTTTCCCCTCAATTCGTTCACAATATATCTACAAAAAAAATATATGAGACGGAAATTCACAAGAGACCTCTTATCAATTTTATCAGAAGAAAACTAAGGGAAATTCCACTTGAAACCGATGTTTTGGATCTTAGACTCGGCCTCAAACGAAAAAGAATCATATAGAGCCCATAGAAAACGAGCTAATAAACTGGACTACGTATACCCTCACACTTCAATCATTTATTTCAGCTTCCAAGTTGAGTAAAATCAAAATCCCTTTCCGATATGTAAACTCAACCGTTCGCCGAGCCGCTCTCTATATGTATATGTATGCATACAGCGAAAATGCAAAGGGAGGTACGGTAAGAGGTTAACCCTATATGAAAAGACAGGCTTGGAGTGTAATAGGGTGCAAGAGAGCTTAGGTCTTCAGAAAAGGCCTAATTATCACCACCCTGCTCTATACACGGTACATTCGCTGGTAAAACTGCGGAATTATGTGTACAGTATGTGAAAAAGATTCTGGATAGCTGTGAACCGGGGTGGTTTTCACAATTAACATTGATCTTTCAATATGGAAAACATTACATTATAAATACTGAGGAAATTCAACATTCAACACAATTTATATTTTTAGGAGTGACTAATTTTTCGAAAAGAACGTTTTTGGCTTTCTACTACTCCATCTTGATACAAAAAAATGTGGAAATCTTCCAAGGAAAGGAAGGAAGTGATCAATTTTGAAATATGTAACTTTATACATGAATGTGTAGATCATGCGAAGAAGTAACTTTCAGACACAAACTGAAAGAAAAAGCCCCCCTGAAACAGATACTTTCATATGAACATTGAATAACAAGAAAGAAAAAATTCTCTCGTGACAAATACTTTTATATGAACATTGAATTATACAAAAGACACTTTTCTCTACTCAACTTGTATTCCAAACATTCGTTATGGAATATAATTAGATAACATTCTCAGGAATTCTACATTAAATGAATGGTAACAAATTGCACTCACATGGAACACTGTCATCCTCACTGGTAGACATCGATGTTTCAACGTAAGACACTTGCCTTTGGGCTCTTCAGTACCAATCTGGATAACATTACAGAAAATACACACAATTCATTCATGAATTACGATTTTTTATGTTACGGAATAAGTTTGATCCACTTATGTCATCGATGACATCGTAATGACATTTATTCACCTATTTGATTAAATCCCAGCCAAGAGGAATCTTATTTGAAGTGAAGGGGTTATAATTTTAGGAGTAACTGATTTTTGGGAAAGAAAGTTTTTGGCTTTCTACTACTTCATCTTGATACAAAAAAATGTGTGAATTTTCCAAAGAAAGGAAGGAAGTAATCAATTTTGGAATCTTATTTGAAGTGAAGGGGTTATAATTTTAGGAGTAACTGATTTTTGGGAAAGAAAGTTTTTGGCTTTCTACTACTCCATCTTGATACAAAAAAATGTGTGAATTTTCCAAAGAAAGGAAGGAAGTAATCAATTTTGAAATAAGTAATTCTACATATACATGGATGTGTAGATCATGATAAGAAGTAACTTTCAGACACAAACTGAAAGAAAAAGCTAGTAACTTGTATTTGTAAATCTTACTTATTAACGAAATGACATTGAAAATCAAAAATGGTGTTACAAGTCTTCATCTGAAGAGTGGAAAGCTTTCCATAGGCCATCATATTTCTTTTTCTAAACCTCATTTTCCCCTTTGAAAGACGTCAAAAGGATAGAAACATATCTAGGTAACAGTTTCGATAGAGTAAATACACCCACGGGTTACTGTCCGATAATTCAGTTCCTGTTTATGTTCATGTAAAAGAAACTTCAATGAGAGGTACAATTAAAGCTGTATGTATGATTTGTATGAGAAAATGGGGTTTTCAAAACGAAAACGGTCAGTTTTTTGGAACAAGAACAACTTTTCAGAGAACAGTTAAGTATTAGATATTTTTTCATTACTTTCCTCTCTTTGGTAGTGATAATGTATAAATAATTTACTGACTAATGGGTCATTTTCTTCTTGAATTCAGGCTCTAACTATTCAGGGCTTCCTTCCAGATTGAAAACCCACAGAAGAACAAAAAATAATTCACACAAAATGATGAAGAACATGAAACTAAATGATTCATTCCAGATTGGAACTTTTTCATCTTAAAGTTATGGATATGTAATAGAATAACAAATTGAAGACTTATTTTCAATAATGTTTCTTTACTGCCTTTTTCTGACTCCACACAGTATTGTGACTTTTAAGTGTTCTCATTGGTTATGTGTTTCTATTCCATTTATTCCATTAATAAGTATTTCTATTTTGTCCCTTCAATTTCCGTTTCTAATTCAGAAATCTCTAACTCAGATCTTTCTATTTTAAACTTTTTGAACATGTACTTCATCACTCACAAGTTATATCGATTCAAAATGTTATCCCCAAACGCGATAGAAAGTAGATTGACAATTCATACAAAGGCATGGATCTCAAGTCCTTTTAGGAAGGTGAGAGAAAATCGTAGGAAGAGGTGCTTGAGTTATCCAGATAATGGAAAATGCTCTCTCGTTCGATTCGACGAAGAGAGAGTTTTCCCTACTTTTCCGTTGGAATATTCATCTACATTTATCGTAAAGATATATGAAATAATGAACAATGTAGCTAGGTGGAATTAATTAAAATGAGATTCATAAGTTTTAAACTTGTTTTTTAATTTGTCTTTGAAAACGTACGCAAAAATGTTAATTGTGTGAATGAGGGAGTCTCAAACATTATTAGCAGAGTAATTTTCAGGCTGAATTATCCATTAGCGTTTTTGCACTGCGGCAGGTACATACATACATACGTGGACTGTTCAAAAAATGAGGTGTATCTTTAAATTTTGCGGTCTACGTACAAGCAATTTTCATATTTTTTCATGTTTGTAAACTCTTCCCAAACATATGTTCATAGTTTCAACTGTTTAGCATGTTTAGCTTGTTGCTGAGAGGCATAAAAGTAAGGAGTGTTTTACGTGATTTTTTTATTTTGTGTAAGAAATTAAATCAAGTGCTCATAAACACCTGAAATGTTGAGAGTGGCATACAATGATTTTACTCTGAGTCAAAAAATGTATACAAGTGGTACATGCTTTTCACAGAAGGTCGAGAAGATGTGAATGCCACTGCTTGTTCATAATTTTTCGCCAAATAAAACACCGTGATCATGCCTCAGCCACCGTATTCACCACATTGAGTCCCCTGTGACTTTTTCCCGTTCCCAAGATTGGAAGGACTGTATTTTTCGATGATTGAGGAGATAAATACCGAATCGTTGAAGGAGCTCGAGGACATACCAAAAATGCATATCAGAACTGCTTCAAGAATTGGAGAAAACGTGAATTATATCTGAGGGGTGCTACTATGAAGAAAATAAATTTGAAATTGATGGATAAATGAATATTTTTTGAGAGAAATGAAAATTCACTCCATTTTTTGAACAGACGGCGTATATCATGCTCAGGATCATGGATATGAAAATAAAAGTGTCCAGCATAATCTCCAGATTTGTGATCGATAGAAATTCAATGTTTTGTAGCAAAATATTGATTTCAATAATCGTGAACTGCAATCAATTGCGTGGTAGATTTGAGTATTCAATTTCTTTGGGACACTGAGCTATTATTTCACCTAAGTTTATGAAAATGATCAATCTCCATTTCAATTAGACACGAACGGCAGTCAAAAAAGGCCAACACCTTAATTACTCAAAATCTCGGTTAATTCAAACTAAATTTTTATCGCATGTGCATTTTCAGACCGTTTCCAAATTAATTATGTGTATACCGGCATTCGGAAAGTCGCTCTGTGTTAGATTAAACGCGGTGTAAAAATCAATTTGGTGAGCACGGCCAATTAAAAAATTATTCACAGTTGTTTTTGCTGCCAGTTTCGGTTATTTTCACACGTCTCGAGCCGAATTGGAAAACGTGCACCCAATTTTCAAATTTAGCTCCGGACGACAGGAAGATATTCATTTGAAATTTAAATCGGATAATCTGATTAAACGCTAGTTTCATGACAGATTCTCGTTCGTGGATGTTTTTATTTTATATACTTGATATCGTCAACTTCTGTTACAAATATGTAATCGCAAAAATGAAAAATTTCTAGGACAAAATGGTTATTTACTTAGGAAGCAGTATGAATAAAAAATGTGATTATACTTTAATTCCAAAAAGGTAGGCACTGAATTCTCAGACATGACTGACGTTTTTGCCTTAATCTGTCACTTGCAGTAGCGTACGGAAATTATAAACAGATGAGAAAAAAATTATGTTAAACTATATAGAATCACAAACTCGACAACAATGTTTCCGCAATAATATTTCTAAGAATTTAGTGCCTACTATTATGGAATTGTACTATGGTAATTCGAAAATGCTGCCTAATCCCTCCGAGATAAAACCAAACATTAATGTATTACAAATAGGGTGTTTCAAATTCGATCCTCACTATTGGGATCTCGGAAACTATGAGAGATACGAAGATGGTTAAATTTGGGCAAAGTTGCACATTTACCTGACTAACAATATGCCGTTGAGAAAGTTCTAAAATTCTGGCTATATCCGGAGATATCCGCAAAAAACAGAAATTACGGAAATGTGTATGAGGTAAATTAGACATTGTGCCCTTTTCAATGAAAGTAGAGCTTTGAACAAACAACAATAATTAACTAAAATGTAAAGACAAAAGTAAATCACAGCCAATGCTCAAAATTCTGGCCTCGTTAATGATAATACAACTGTGCCCTTCTTTCAATATTATTCATTGTTGCACGATTAATTTCTCTCCTCCTCAATCTTTCGAACTCTCTCACAATACTGTGTTGAAGGTCCTCAATATTTTAATATTCTCCTTGATCATAAAATCTATTTTTCAGTGTACTCCATAAAACTGTATCCATAACACTTGAATCTGGAGACCTTTCTGGCCACCTCCTCCGACTCATTATTCCCTATCCATTTATCACCAAACGTTTCAGTCGGGCAATTAGAAACTCGTCTAGTAGTGTGACGTGGAGCATCATTATTTCGAAACCAGAAGTTGTTATAGTTAGCCAAAGGTAGATCATCCAAATAGTTTTCGAAAATCGACATTAAAAACTGGTGATAGAATTCTCCATTCAGAATTCCGGCTAAACAATAAGGAACCAAAATTTTATCTTTGTAAATTCCTGCCTACACGTTAATACTAAATCTCACTCGAGGTCAAATTTCTTGGAACTGCCGAGGGTTGTTTATACTCCAAATGCGTTCATTATTTCGGAAAATTTCACACAATTCGTAAAAGTGCTTTCGTTTGTCCAAATTACATTTTCCAGAAAGCAAAATCAAATCTTTTTATCAGTCAATTACAAAATTCTAATCACCTTTTGTAATCACCTGGATGCAATTTTTGAGATATGTGTATTTGTAACATTTTAAACTGCTTTATTTGAGATATCTTCAAGCACTTGTATGACAAATATTCATTTCGGAGAAAATTTGACGTGTAGATTTCTCTGGGTTCATGTTTATCTGCAAATTATTAATTTTTATTAAAAAGAACACAATGTCTAACTTACCTGATACATACCTCATTTATCAAACTTTTTTAGTTTCCTGGTCCATTCTGTCTCCGTATTTTTTCCTCGGCTTTTCAAATGAACCAAACTCGGTGAGATTTTGATCCAATAACTTGAACATAGTTCGATGTGTTTGTCGTCTTTCGAGATACAAGACAAAACGTCGCATAGCATATCTGAAAACACCGGTATGTAGCAGGGAAAAAGTGGTAATATTGATGTTCAATTTATTTTCGAATCTTTCGGAAAATAAAGCCAGAAAAAATAAAAACCATTTTCCGAAATTCTTGTTTATTGCGGATATCTCCGGATACACTCGGAGTTTCAGAACTTTCTCACCGGCATATTGTTTATCAGGTTAATGCGAAACTTTGCCCCAATTCAATCATCTTCGTATCTCTCATAGTTTCCGAGATCCCAATGTCAGAAAATTTCCTCATGGTATATATCTTCCAATTACCACATAATATGGTAATGGGAAGCACCATACAATTTCAAATAATGCCTTAGGACTCATCGCTAAGTTGAAATTATTCCGCGACGAAATAAATTCAAGCGGTCTCACACAGCGACGAAACAAGCGTGATGAAGAGAAGTTGCAGTTTCGTTAGTCCACTTCAAACATCTTGGACACATAGGTACTCACCTATTCAAAAATTCAGTTCGATAGTTGTGAACATACTTCCGATTGAGTGAATTTCTTCAAATGTCATTATTATTAGTTAGAAGGTGATGCGATGGCAGGTGATGGCAGGAAAGAAATATAGGCATGTTACTCGTGCGAGTCTCTTTTTTGAAAGGAGTTCCTTTTTGATTTGTGAAAATAGCTACAGCAATTACCTGATAAATATGGTAGTTTCTTTAAACTTTCTTTTTTTCTCATAACATTCTGTGTTGAATTTTCGTCTGATTTAGGAAGATTTAGAAATACGTTTTCGATAGGTTCCGACTAATGTCTAAGAAAAATTCTGAAGATTCACTCAAAAATATAAAAATAACATAAAAACACAAAAATGAAAGGTTTCTAATTTCCGATCCACACTGCACTCTCACATTTGAAGTGGAGTAGCAAATTTAGTGACGTCTCATTCAGAGAACAAGGTATCAATGCAGAAATTAGTCAATCTTAACATGAATACTACCTAATAATCATCACTTGGGCTCATTTTAAAAATACGAGGTGAAGAATTGCCTCAAACCTCAGAATCATACTGACCTGCCGCACTACGGCAGAAATATTGGCCGGATAAATGCAGAAGGCCGTCAATAGCAGTGCATTCTATTCTCGCGCGTGTTTTT
The DNA here is from genome assembly GCA_015342105.1 of Leptinotarsa texana. NCBI lineage: Eukaryota > Metazoa > Arthropoda > Insecta > Coleoptera > Chrysomelidae > Leptinotarsa > Leptinotarsa texana. The sequence goes on along the minus strand of WOGN01000138.1, from coordinate 13,346 downwards.
AGTACATATTATTCCCGAAGCCAATGACCAAACACCTCACGGAATAGGAGTGGTGGCTTTTTATTGATATCGGAGGGCTTACCATTCTTTTGGAGCTTCAAATTGGTGCAACGATCAAATTGGCGCAACCTTCCTTCCCCGTGGAAGGATATTTGATTTTGATAGTTGAAAGTAGTTATATTCTGTAATAATTTCTTAAGTTGGTTTTTCAACTCCTGAATACATCAGATTCAAGTTTTAAAAGGGTACGTTACTTGAAATATTCACTGATACCTACGTTATTTTCCAAGAATATTGTAGTGTTCAGCATTGAATACATCGATCAAACTGTTTTGTACATTTGTTCATATTATCGAAAAATAAACTCATTTGTTTCTTTGTATTGATTGAAAACATGTTTCTTCAAGTTCAAGAGTTCTTGTGATGTATTTTCGCAATTCAAAATCAGAATTCATGTTGAATGCAGCTACATCATTGAAAAGTATGACAAAAGTCAGACTGTTAACGTATCAAGGAAAACAAGTCAATTGATTTTATAAGAATCTTGTGCGTACTTTGGCCAAAATCATATCATAGTTTGAATATTTTTTTTTGGTTTGTGAAATTAGAAAATCATCAAAATATATTCTAATATACTAACTGTCAGTATTCTTCTTGCTGGAGACGAAAATTAATACAACTAACACCAATACTGCTTTTTGGAGTGTTGTGGTGCAAGAAGTTTGTTTATGCCATTGTTTTCACCTTTCACTGATTCATTTTAACCTAAGCATGTGAATTTAATCTGACAATTACAAAGGCATCATTATTATTATTATGATAATTCATTCAAGTATTGAAGTTTTTTGAATTTCATTTGGAAATCCCGAATACAAAATGCAATTTAATGAACATCAAGAAGATTTCTTTTATAATAAGTGAATACATTCTTCCTTTGCACTGATTGTATTTTATGGATTACGAAAATTAATCTGTAATTACCTTCATTGCAATCCACTTCTCCTGATTAATAGAATCACGAGAGCTCCGTCGACTCCACTTCGCCCTAAGGACTCGCCAACGTTCTTTTTCTCCACCCACACTCCATATATCTTATTACCTTAGCACCTTGAGTAAACAAAACGCAGAAATGACCATAATTCACTCGGCAGATTCGTTTCCGTAGCGTGGAATCCAGCATGCCGTGGAGCCGTGCTTACGTCTTGTTTAGGCGCCTTCTAGATGCCTACCCTAGTATTATCCCGGTACAAAATAACATCTCGGCTGGCCTCGGGCAGCATCCTGTCATAGAAACAACGTTTACCCTACCAACGATACAATGGTATGCTCGGGCTAATATATGTTTTACTAAAATACCATGTTGGTGGCAAGAGAAACAAGCTAAGTGCTATTGATTTATTGTTTTAGAATTTTTGTACACGCCCACCACGACTGGCGTTGTTAATTTTTTTATAGGTATCGATTATTGGGACCTGGTGAATGGGTGAATCATCAATGGAGAAAATTGGTTCTGCAGTCTTAAAAGAAGCAAAAATTAATATTTCGTTAATTTTTCATTCTACTAGGGAAGTCTCAAAAGCGCTTCCTATTTTTAAATTTAAATAAAACAAAGTGTTTGAAAGATCTATTGATGCCATTATGTGGCAGTCTTAATTTAATCGATGGCATGAGGATTATGTTGGCTTTGAGAACCACTGTGGTTTGTAGCTCATTCGCATACACCTGCAACTTAAGAAAACTACACAAGAAAAAGTCTAACGGGGTCAAATTGCACGATCTTGGTGGCCACTTCACATTACCTCCACATGAGATAAACGTGCCTTCAAATCGGTCGTGCAGAATATCCAATGAGGCATGAGCTGTGTGCAACGTAGTGCCGTCCTGGTGAAACCACATGGTGTCCAGATCATCCAAAACAGGCCAAAAGAAGTTGGTAATCGTCGACCTATAGTGTTCGCACTATAGACGGATGATGCCGCCAGCCCACAATACACACCAAATAGTGATTTTTACTATGCATTGGACACTCTTGGATCTCTTGTGAATTGGAATTTTCCCAAATTAGACAATTTTGCGTTGTTCATGTACCCATTCATCCAGAAATGGTTCCTATCGTTGAATATGAAATTTGGATGAAAATTGGGGTCACTTGTCAACTGCATAAGTGCCCAATCAGCGAACACCACGTTGTCTATGGTCGTTTGATCTCAGTTTCTATGGATCTGCTGAATTTTGTACGGGTGCAAGCCTAAATCACTATGCAAAATTCGTCAAGTTGTGATCTGCGAAAGGCCGAGTTCTTGTGAGCCACGCGAAATTGACTGCGTCGGATTCTCCCGCACACTCTCGCAGACAGTGGCGATGTTTTCGGCACTGTCGACCTACGGGTGTTAGTCGATCGTTTACTGAACCAGTGGGGTCAGATTTACCGAGTACATTGCGAATATTCCTCTCGGTAGGACAATTATGGTGATCGAAAAATGGGCGAAGCGGACTGAACATCCATTTTGATAAAACAATTTCATTATTTGCACGTCCGGTTGAATGCTTTATCCGTCAATGGTGATTTGGCAAAACAGACTCAATAAGTGACAACAAATTAGACAGATGTCGTCGTTATCAATTGTCAAAGTTCGGAAGTCCCTGTTGGAAGTCGCGTCAGATACCGATAGTTATGTAAAGGTAGTAGCTTTGTACCTATAGGTTGAGCTGGAAGAACCTGGGCCAATTCGTGTTCAATGTGATGCAATACTCTCATTTAAGAGGTGTTTTTTTCTGTAACCCACAACAAAGTGAAGCTAGATTCTACACTGGGTTAGACTGCTCTTTCGTTTAGATCGTGAAATTTGATAGCAGAATATGAATGAAGAAGCCTATCGCATGAACATTGCAGTGATTGATTAAATGACAGCCAGAAATTGTGAAAAAAATCCACAAAAATACATCTTCATTATCATCATAAAAAAGTTTACATTAAGAAAATAAACATTTTATGCCTTATCACAAATTATTGACAGAAAACCTGTCAACGACTGTTCTTCCACCTAACCTTACTATTGTCTGTCGTTCAAATATTATTTTGAAAACCTAAACAATACATTCTAACGACTATTTTTTTGGTCATAAAATAAAAAACATACTTTGGATATGATCGTATCGATGGCAAATTTTTCAAAAGTTATGAATTTAAGAAGTTATGAACTGCCAATGTAAATTATTTCCTGTAACTGGAAATTCAACTAGTGGATGAAAACAAAAGAAATAAAGATATTTTGATAACAGTAAATAGTGTGTTTTTTGTGGCTAATGACGAGAAACCTGGCACAATTATGAAGTTTGGCAAAATCCGTACAGAAAGAAATTAACCCAAATAAACCTAAAGTTGGTTGTACATCAGTTTCACTCTATTAGAGGATGGTATTATTAAGAATATGTAACTAATAAAATTGATGTCTCACTTACTGCTTCTATCTTTCAACCCTCAACTTCAAACACAAAAAAATCTGCAGTAAATGAGTGATTTTGTAAATACTTTTATGTTTTTTTAAAAGAAGTCTAGCTCTAAGGTAATGAGGATGCTAGAAAGAGAGGGAGTGATGGAGGAAAGAAGAACTTAAAAAACGGAGGAAAATATGGAGGATAACAAATCATCTGGCATATCTTTTGTCAATAAAGTTAGCAATCTAGTTGAAAGGTATATTTTTTCAAAAAAAATTGTCTGAATTGTTACTTTTTATCATAACGTAGACTTTTACAGTCATTAATTTCATATTGAGTATTGATTATTTACTATGTTTTAATTTGCTTTTGACAACCCAATTATTAGATAACGAAATTGCCCGCTAATTAAAAATTGGGCTTGCCCAATAAGCAACCTGAAGGAGATTTATGACTTCCCATCAAATTTCCAATAATAACATACGTCGAGTCGAGGTGTTTCACAAAGACAGGTGGTGGTCCTAATGCCCGATCCGGACCGCACGCATTTTTCCGTACTTAGTGAAAACTAACAAAAATTGGGTTATAAAAACGATAATAGCACCTTTGCATTAAACACATCATCACCCAGCTTTTGTTTTTTCATTTTAATGATGGACTCATGCATCTTATGGTCAGTACCAATAGGGTATAATTTTGTATTTATCTTCTTCTGTCTGAGGTAGGTACACTCGCCCAGTTCTTCTGATGGACGTTGGTGGGCCAGGTATCTGCGGTTATTATCTGGCCCACTGCATACGTTGTTATTATGATATACTTGTTAGTTAACAACGTCGTTATGGCAAGAATTAGTGGCGTATCAGTGGGAGGTAAAAGGCAATTTTTCGTTGATCGAATATTTTGAAATACGTTTTGAAAAATTTATTTTGGAAAGCAATTTTTATTTTTGGCATTTACTTCTCCATCATTAAAAAATGTGGGAAACTTCGAAGCAGAGAGCCAAAAAGGTTATTGCCAAAATATTTCCTTTTCAATTCACATATGTTTCACAAATATTTAAAAAACATTTACCCACTTTCTTTTATCTGTACTGTTCAAATCGGAAAAACAATTCAAAATTAGTTAACATATTTATCTTAATGCATAACTTTTCTATCATGAAATTGAAATGAAAAAACAAAGAAACTCCTGACTTTGTATAAAACCATTAAATATTCAAATATGAAGTATGAAATAATGAAATATTCTATGTTTCCTTCAACTCGATCAAAAAGTGGAAGAGATAAATTCCGCATTTATCCTATAATGGACACCAAACGACTAATTTGTTCTTTCATTCTTAGAGTTTGCTGTATCATTCAAAATAGTGTTTTCAAGGATTTGGGTAGAAATCGTTCTAGATTTCAGAAGTGCAAACCTTTTTAGAAAGAGAAACAGACTGATTGACATCTATATTTTGTAATATGAATGTTGAACTTAGGGAAACACTAACTATTGCTTTAAGAAATATGTACTCTGGTTTCATTTATTTATTGTAATAGTCGTTGACATGACCAGTCATGAATATGGGTTAAGTCAAAAGAAATTGTTCAGTGTAATAACAGTGTTCGGATAAAGTATCCAAACTTTTATAATTTTGATACATGAAAAGTGAAAACTAACGAAAAGATTTTCGATAATTTCCAAAATAATGATCATTCTGAATTGAAAAGGAAATATCTTGAGTTCTACAGTGTAACCTCGTACTAATTGTCCCTCGAGTAATACTCAAATACAGTTACTCTGTGTATATAATGAACGTGAATCCAAAAGAAAAATATATGAATCTAACGAAGGTCATAAGACCTATTTCAACAATATGAAACTTATAAATTCTGATCAAAAAACCTGTTTGAGGAAATGCTATGCTAAATACATTTTCCATTATTGTAATGGACCATGAACAAAATACTGAATATGAAGCTTCAAAGTATTGTTTAGTGAAAATGGGAGTATTAAGTCTGAAAGCGATCATCAATCAAAACCTGATTACATAAATCAAAATACACAAAAAACCAAACTACTTTGCAACTAGATGCAACATGTAACATCTTCAGTCTGGAGAGTTACAGTTGGATCTTCAAAACTTTTCTTATGAAGTTATCACGTGAATAATCATGAATATTCAGTTAGTCAAGTATCTACGATATCGTTGTTTTTGAGTTTTCGTGCATTTGCGGATCAGCAACCAGAACATTTATTGACGTTATTATAGCTCTCCTTGATTCGCGATTATGGTAAAAGTTTTGATGGGTATGGCGTGCCAGATAGTCAAGATCTGCTTCTGGAAAAAAAAAATCGATGTAGTGTTTCAAATTTCAAGCTGAGATATCTATTGAGATACCTACTTGCGTGGAAATATCTTCACGGAGTAAACAAAAACACATTTGCTTCATTTTGTGATCCATACATCCCGAATTTTGTGATGAAGGTTGACATATTATGAAAAATATCTTTCTGGAATAAAGACCAGTCAGCTGGAAAAACTGTTTTTAATAGTTTTCATTGGATAATGGAAATATTACTCAGTCTTCATTTTCTGAGAAATATATTCATTCTTAGAGTAAGAAGTTTTTCAGTTGAATTGACATATGAAGTGAATAAAATGAATGGTATCCAATAAGACTTTACAAATAAGTACATTCGATTTACTAGAAATCTACAAACAAACATAAAGAAAATGTTAAATAATTTTTGTCTCCTATTGCGATAATAATAACCCCCGAATATTTCTCAAATATTTTCCATGTATGGACAACGATCAGTTACATTTTCATCATATGTATTGATGTATTGATATGTGTACATTACATTCGAATTGCTAAAAAAATTCAACTGATTATCTGTGTGAAGGTAATATATTATCGTGTACTGGTGTACAAAATGGGAACGTCACTGGCCAAATAGACAGGTGAACTCATCTTTCAATGGTAGGATTATTCCACCTCTACCATACTAACTCCTTAGTGTTACCACTATAATTTGAGTATTTTCTTTTCCGTCCAAATCAAGTCATCTTGAGGATTTGTGGATTTATCTTGAAGTTAATAAGATGTTTTGTTTTTTAATGATCGCTTACGAGTTATTTTTTATTGGTTATTGGTTTTCAGTATCGAAGTCAGATCATCGATAATTCATCACCGATTTTGAAGCTCTCAAGGCCCGGTATTGTTAGGTTTAGATTGGACTAGATAAAAGCTGGAATAGGTACTTATCTATGTCTATGTTGCAAAACATTCTGAGTGTGTTTTTCACTTTTAATCCAAAAACTAAATATAATATTTTCTAGTCGGTAGTTGCAATTATATTGAGATGCAAAGTTAGGTCTCAAAAAACATGTGTCTTTTCTGATTTCTGAAAACTAGATTCATCATATCTGTGAATGGACTGAATTAATTGTTCACGTGAATGAAAAATTATTATTCTGCAACATCATAGTTGTATCAATGATTTTCTGTATCAAAAGTTTCTAGGTATGGAATTAGATATCAAAATAAATGATCAGCGGATTGAACGGATTCAGGAAAAGAGATATTTGGGATTCGTAATTATGATACTCAACTGAAATTTGATAAACATATTGACAATATTTCGAAAAAAATAGGTAAAAAATTGAATTCATGAGACGTATAACTTCATCTTTGTCTCAGTCTAGTCGAATAACAGTGTACTATACTATGATATTACCTCATTTCAACTATTGCAGTTCTATAATTCACAGGAACATATCTAATTATGACAAACTGCAAATTCTACAAAATAAAGCAATGCGTATTATCCTTGGTTGCAACAGGTACACGAATATACAATCGATGTTAGATATTCTCAATTGGCTTAATGTGAAACAAACTCATTATATTCAAGCAATGACTTTCATTTTCAAAATGATAAATAATTTATTTACAATGTCAATTGATTCCTGTGAAGAATCTCCATGATCGAGCAACACGAACTGCAAGTAATATGAATTTCTATAAAAAAACCAACCTCTAAAGCTAGTTCGATGAAATCTGCCTTTTTAAAGGTATTGTTGAATTCATTCTACTTCCTCGTGAAATCAAAGAATTTTCGTCCATAAGATTGTTTAAAACAAAATTGAAAGATTATGTGACAAATTGAACATTATAAATGTGTAAGTGTATGTATATGTCAGTCAATTATTTGTGAAACACTGAACCATCAACTGATCTCTTTCAGTTTTGTGAAATTCAAGCTTCAAACTGTTTTACCGATGTAAAACACTGAATGATATGTATACTATGTCGAACGATCTATTTTGGCCTGAATGATTTACTACTTGCGAGCAACAAAGACAACTAAAATGGTTGGTACCTTAATCCTTCCATTTCTGACAAACACAAATATTTTGTGCCTTGGTTGATTTTAGTGTGTTGTAAAACTAAGCTTCTTAGGCACATTTCACTGGGAGGCACAGGACAATTGAGTCAAACGATGCATTCGTGGTTTAGCCTAACACCTCTGATAAACCTTACGGTGAGTCGAACAGCTTTATTGAACAATAGTGACCTGTCTGGTCTTTTTATCTATCTCAAGCCCCCCCCCTCTCATTTTTACCTAACAATTTCTTTCTCTTTCTCTCTCCCTCTCTATCAAGATTCATGACATGTGTATTCAGGCAGGATGAGTAAAAATATCCCTCTACCCTACACCTGAAGTCATTTTCATGACATGATAAAATGATAGAGTCAATTTGAATTGAAGTGGTATTACCTTAAAACTGCTTATCGAAATTAAATTCGGAGTTTTCAGTGTTTGCAAGTTTTTATACAGCAAAAAGTGTTTTTTTTCAGTTGGACCGGACCATAGGCATTATAACTATTGGTTCGGTCATCTCATTACTTCGTTATTTTTTACCTTGTGGACTACATCAGTTGTGACAGAAGATTCTATGGGTCCTCTTCATTTCTCATTTGAGGTTTTTTGGTCTCACGTCCTCAAATATGAATATGAAAATTTAATAAGATCAAAATTAGTACCTCGTAAAGTTGAAATTTGCTTGTAGAGGAGACTGGTACGTACACTTAGATATTCAACATTTTTGGATATTCATCGAATACGTTTTCACTCCAATCAGAATGACATGAACCCAAATATAGGTACAAATCGATTCCTTTCAATGGTTCTCATCAAAAAGACATCGTTTGCGAAGCAATAACTTCAGCTCTTCATTCAGACCTATACCTGTGCCTATACTTGGACATTTTATAAACCTGCATTTAGTATCTTCTGGGTACTTTATATTGTTGTTAGTCAGGAGAAAAGATCAAAGAATATGGTATATGCCTTCGCATTTTGTTTAACTTTTTCTGTTTCCTGTATATTGTAATGTAATATTTTCTTTAGGTGGTATTATTCATGAGTACACAAACAAATGAACACTGTTCATACCTTTGATACTATGCTACTATTTTTTATTGGACTAAGAGTTGGTGATTAATTTGAAAAAATCCAGTGAGACAACTTTTTACAACTAACTAGTAGTAGTTACTTTCTAGTAGTAGGTACGTTATTTTTCATTTCGAGTTTGCTAAGATAACTTCTCCGAAGTCGTCATGAGCTCTTGGATAACATGTATATTTGTTTGTACTGTAAAACTCCAGTACGAAGTAAATTCCAAAACTGATTAAGAAACACATCTCCAGAAGATGAAATTAATTAATTTAAGCTGGCGAATTTTCCGCATCTCTTGAAACAAAACCCAAGAACCCGAAACAACCCGTGAGGTGTTTGAAGAACAAAATTAGCCTTTATGTTTGCGAACGATTCCGGCTCTCCATGTGTAAGACTTTTCCACCCCGAAAACTGAGTCGAGTTAGTGCGCGCTATGTTGGCACCTTTGGGAAATTTACTCCAGCAAATTGAACGCAGGAGGCGGTGGAATGAGGAAAGAGGTAATCATCTCTCTATTTCAGACACACGGTCGAACGCGTCAACGCATCCTATGATGTAGAGTGAGGAATTCGCTGAGTGCTATCAAAGATATGCCTCACTGCTGCCCCGAGGATTACAGACTCCTTTATAGAAAGGACCTTTGGTAATAAATATCGATGTTACTTTGAACAGGGGATGCCTATTCTTGGGCATATAGGAATCCGGTCTGGAGACCGTGCGTTGGAATATAGTCAAACCTCACTTGATTGTTTTGAAACAAATACGCACTTGTAAATACAGCGATTGGTTGATTAAGAAAAGTTTTATATGGAAATTTCGTATACTTCAATGTTGCAAAGATTGTATGAAGGTGCCTGTGAATACACGTTTAATGAATTTGGGAAAAAAGCTTTTTGGTTTGCTACTTCTCCATTTTATGCAAAAAAAGTGAGAAACTTTCAAATATTTTCTAAAATTGTGATGTTGAAGTCATAAGACAGGTGTCTCTTTCCGAAACATCGAAGTACCCCATCGAAGATGTAAGTGAATTTTATATCGTGTATGGAGCTTCGCCCCTGAGCATACCCTGAAACTGCTAGATTCCATCCAGAAAAGAGCCAGCTGACTTATTTGAGACAAAAACATCGAAGAAAGTTTGGAGATTTGTCTCTCTTGTATAGATACTTTGACAAAAAGTGGCACATTTGGACTGTGGCTGCTCATCGTTTTGAGGTTCAAATCAGTACACCTCGAACTTCACTATTTTAGAATTCCTACATTTGGAGAACTTCCTGTAGGATTCAATCTCCGGCGATTCAAATCCAATGTGAATCGCTAGTTTCGCCCAGATACCGCTCTTAGAACGCCTTAAGGATTTTCCTGTAGTGGTTGCGTTTTGTCCTTGAAAAAATTCTTTCATATATTATATTGTGATCCACACATCTTCGTATAGAGTTCATTTTGAACTCAATTGCTTTCAACTTTCCTTCCTATGTTTTCCGCGTTTTTTGTATAAAGGTGAAGAAGTAGAATACTAAAAAGCTTTATTCCCAAAAACTAGTTTGAAAAAATACCTCCTCCAATTGAAAATTCAATGAAAAAGTGCTATACATATTAAAACTACTACAACATTCACATAATTGACCAAAATCTGACATAGGCCCATTGCTATAGAAAGAGAGAGAGATAGATAGAGAGAGAGAGAAATATTCTTTATTGTCTGAAGTACAAAAATTCTTATTGACAAAGCGCATTCTATGTCAGTAAAAACTAGACACAAAACACATATCAGTTAGGAAATATACCTGAATAATTTAAACAAGATATTAGTCCAAAAATAATGAATGAAGCTATATAATATCAAATGCTAAATCAGATCAGGATAATAACATATGACAAGATGAGTTTAGTATTGCCATTGAATTCAGTTTGAAATGTTTCATTAAAAAGTCAGGAACGTAGTTGTATGATTTCTCACTAAGTAAAGTTTTCAATGCTTTTTTAAAGTCTATTCAGATTTTAATTTTTCTTATCTTCAGTGGTAGATTAAACAGTGCATTCCATTCAAAACGAGCCATCCTGAATAACTTTTGGTACAATGATTTTCAGGAAAAAAAAACAGGTCAACAATAGTATTCAAGGGGCACATTTTGACATATTCACATTTGATGTTACTTCCCATATTGCAACCTCAGAGCATGTCACCATTTTTTTTAACGGATCTCCCTATATTGTTCGGCATTATCAGATGCTCCATGATGAGCAGATTTCACCAAAGTATATAACACATGGTCTAAAGCTTATGGTTCAGGAGCTACACATCATTTGAGTTGTAAACGTGTCACTCTGAATACCTTCTGAAACAATGATTTGCAAGAAAAATAAAAAAAACAGGTCAACAATTATACAGGAGGCCACATTTTGAAATATTCGTTCTAGAGACAAATAAGGAAGCAATAAATCAGAAAAAGAGATTTTTTGTTAATTTTCGAATTTAAATCTGATGACTCAGCAATGAGAAGAAAAAAAAATCTATCGTGAATGTTCAAAAACGATTCCACCAACTTCCAAACAATACTACAAACGAGCTTCCATTGCCGCCCGTACATGGTTGAGATTGTCGGGAGTTATTTCTCTGCAATGCCTCATGACATTGTCTCTCAAATCTTCTAATGTTGTTGATTCTATCTCATACACTTCAGAATTCAAGTGACCCCATAGACAAAAATCTACTGGAATGAGAGATCCGGATACCTTGGTGGCCATTTTGTAGGCCTTCTTCTGCCAATCCAGATGACAAATACAAAATGAAGACTTAACTAGGCAAAATAAGACTTTTTTGAAGTATACTTCACAAAATACCTATGAAACCTAGATAACAGATTGTACAGAAGTTCATTCAGGGTGGCTCGTTTTCAACTGAAATAATTTTTAGCTTCCAAACTATGAGCTTCAAACCATAATGTATTTATTCTACTTGAAATGTGTTCATCATGGAGCATCTGATAATGCGAAACAATATGGGGTGATCCACTTAAAAAAATTGGTGACATGCTCTGGGGGTACGATAGGGAAAGTTAAATCAAATGTGAATATGTCCAAATGTGTCCCCCTGTATACTATGGTTGAAGTATTCTTTTTTTTTCCCGCAAATCATAGTACAAAAAGTTATTCAGTGTGGCTCGTTTTGAATAGAATACACTGTATATTTTACAACAATTGTATTTTAGAGAATCTTTGACAAGATTTGAGGGTGGAATAGGTAATCTAATATTTTCTGCCTGCCGAGTACTATATAATTCGTTTGGATATCCTCGATAATATTTGGAATTGTTTACTTCGTTCATAATATCTTCTTTAAAATACTGAAATTACTGACTATGAAATCATCTCGAATGAAATGACCACTTTTACTCGTATTCATCCAACATTACAAAATGCATTTCATCTAACTAAAATTTACCTATACCTATGGTTGCCATATTTGCAAAGATTTGATAGTCATGATGACAAAATAAACAAAGGAGCATCTATATTACAGAAAATTCCCGGAATTCTACATAATGAACGTGCACATTTCAATATATTACAACATTCTCTCCATGAGAACACTTTATTTCATTTCCATCAATTTTACGCATGCCAACATCTTTCAGCGTGGAATATAAAAATGCGTTCGAATTAAATTTGGAAATGTTTGAAATGTTCCATCCTGATGACTCAAGGGTGAATTGAGGGTGTTTCGAGTATCCTTGGTTTCATCGAGAGAAAAGGAAGATGTTCTGAATATATTTTAATATTTACATCCGTTACGCGTTAACAAAGAATATTTCCATACGAACAGTTGCACTGAGAGTCCTTAAACACATCTTATTCATACATTTTTCTCGCCCTGCCTGATGTAACCCTTGAATTCCGTCTAGATTTTCACCCCCCTGAAAAATGAGAAATGAAATTTTCTATGTTTTATTACCACTTAAAAAAAAGACCATCAATTTATCGCAAGAATCAATTTTTATCTCCACTTACTGAGAGCAAAAACAGTTTGAATGAGAAGAATCATCCTAAAAACCGGTGATTTTCGTATTTATATTTCCATTATCGATAGACACATGCTTGGTGATTTTTTTGGGCGATCTCTCTCACTACATTACATGTAGAATCAATTTTTGCGCTTTCGGAATCGATTCCGCAATCACAATAAATATCCATTTGACATCGAAAGTGTACTTTTGGATGTAACTAGTAATTTTCCAATACTATTTTCAATACTAAATTAACATACAATTTACTGAAATTGGCCGTGGTGGTAGTGCGTCCGACTCACGATCGGAAGGTCGTGTGTTCGATTCCTGCCTCGACCAGATATTTTTCTCGAGAAAATTTATCTGGTTGAGGCTGGAATGATTCTGCAACCGTGTTAGAAATCACACGTTAAAAGGTAAGACCTCGTTAGTCCTTAGCTCGCACAAGTTTCT
>WOGN01000137.1:0-31372 GCA_015342105.1 Leptinotarsa texana | reverse complement strand
GCTTGGATTCTTTCACAAGAGAGGAAACTGAGGATGGAGATGAAAAACCTATGTGTTCGAGGTACAAGCAAAGGAGAAAATGTACAAAGTTCTTATCAATCTATAAGTTTCCCCGTATTTTAGTAATTAATTTGAAAAGAAAAGTAATTCATTTGAAGAGATTATCTCCAACGAAAAGGTTCAGAGGCAAATTGAACGTTTCCATTGACTTTTCTTCAGATGGATTAGATATGAGCAGTTATGCAGCAGACAATGTGGCTCCTTGTCGTTATAATTTATATGCACTATAAAACCACAGTGGGACTACTTACAACCGATATTACACAGCATATTGCAGACACCCATATAGTGGCACGTGGTATGAATACAACGATTCACACGTGTTCCCAATTTCGCCAAAATCACTTGTGAGCAATCTCACTGTCCTCTTTTATGAACAGGAGGGAACGAAGCAGCATGTTTGATGTGATTTTTTTCTTCTTTCCTTTTTTTTATGATCTTAGTTCTTTGAATTGGTTTGTATTTCATGATTGTTACAAATTTCATTAGTTATTGTAATATAAATTTTTATAAAACTCCCTCCCCAGCAGGGGGTCTAGATTGTTATTACGTCGATAATAGATATTTTACACATATGTCAAGCCATACGTTATCTATGTTTGAAAATGAAACGCATTTTTGGGGATTCCCATTCGCTTAGAACCGAGTAGGGAAATTACTGATATGCATTATTCAAAATTTAGAGGACCGCGATGTTGAATGGCTCGATGAGAACGACTTAGACATTCCAAAATTGGATGAGAGTGCAGACATACAACTTCCAATGTCATTGAAAACTCAGAATCATGGATTTGAGTGTCATGTATTGAAGAGTGTTAATTGGGATTCATATGTATACCAAAAATTTTAAAGAAGTTTGTTTTGTTCCTAATATTACTTAAGATTATAATATTTGTATGATGGTGGTTGACAATGTTTCATATGGCATTTTATCAGCTAATCTGATATGATATACATTGATTTGAAACCCCTGAAAGAATCTGTAAAAAATTAATTAAAAAGCTGAAAAGAACTAATAATACGAAATGAAAATTGACAATTATTAACGAGAAATGAAAATTAAAAATATAAAATTTAAAGATTTCTAACGAAGTTACTTCACGACGTTACGATTGTTAGTATCCACAATCGCCTTCGGGTGATAACTGGACTTATTCCTCAGAGATCTGACTATTTATAGGTCATTCGATACGTGAAAACTCTCAAATGACCTATAAATAGTCAGATCTTTGAGGAATAAGTCCAGTTATAACCCGAAGACGATTGTGGATACTAACAATCAATCGAAACGTTGTGAAGTAACTTGGTTTGAAATCTTTAAATTTCATATTTTTTATTTTCATGTGTTGATTATTATTTTATTTTCATCTCGTGGTAATAGTTCAATTTTTTTATATTTTTTTTTGTTGTTGCTTGTATTTTATTTTATTGTATTTTCAGTTTTTTTGCTTAATATAATTGTTATTTTTCAGCTAACCTTTTTAATTAGTTTTTTTAGAGATTCTTTCAGGGCTTTCAAATCAATTTATAACATATTAGACAATGAAAGTCCGAACTAATGAAATGTAATATTTGTACCTCACTTTTTGTTGAATACCCTGTCAATAAAGTTTATTTAAATGAATATTATGTACAGTAAAGTTCAGTATTCGAAATCTATTTGCTTAATCCTAGAATTGAAACTACTACTTATTTATCATCAAAAAAACAGAATAAATTGAAAAAAATGCATATAACAATGTTTACGTAAGCATGGGAGGAAGTTAAGAGCTTCGATTACTATTGCTGATAAGGGGGTTGGAGGGTGAGGGGTAAATCATTGTAATAAATATGCTTACGTAATACTAGAACTGCCCCTATAACCAAAAATTGTAACATTTCAGATACGTGTGTTGCTATCCAGTTTGTGATTATTGTGTAATATGTATGTCTGGGTCACGGTTTCTGCCATTTGCATTGGAAGCCCTTAGCTCTTTCTTCCTTTCTTCGACCCTGCGAAAACATTTGTAGCTTGAAATCCCCGATACCTTTCGATTTTCCCAACTATTTCATTTAGCTGCTAGTGCAAAATTAAATTTGAATTAATAGTGCTGTGACATGATTCTTAAATCTTCAATCAGACCGTATTCATAATAGCCTTTCTCTCAGAGAAGTAGTTTTCTTGATACGAATCATTTCACGAAAGCTAATTACAGGACTATCCATTCTGATACATCTGCAAGAAATGAGACTGTATAACGATGATCTCAACTGTAAGCAATGCAATGAAGTGACAGCTGCATCCCAAGAGATGAACAATTCATAGACAACCTAAATCAAATCCAGATTAATATCACAAAAATCCAACGGACGACTTACAAATCCGTTCAGCCAATGAGACTGTTGGAATGGGTGTTATGAAATAATACAAGTCCAGAAGTCTGGAGAGATTTGGAAGGAATTGGCAAGTCAGGCGTCTTCCAAGCAGCCAAATAGTGATGACTATACAGTGTGTAAAAGCCAAATGGAATAAATTTATTATTTCGGTTATTGTACATATTTTTTTTTAAATCCCGAAATACGTCAAATGTAAATTATAATTTGACATTTTCTAACGTAACAATGCCACCCCTACCTTCAACCCCTCCGAATGACAGGTACAACCCCAAATTTTTTAAATGAGAAGTATTGGTTTGTGATATATCGTTCTAAAAATCTCTTTATTCTCTATTCAGAAACGTTATCGGTATCAAGTTCATTGCAGCAAATAAGATACAATCAATTAAAATCATATGGTTACCGAAATTCGATAAATACACTCAAAAACTAAAATGTAATGCGAAACGTAATGCAATGTAGAATACGAAAGAGAACTATGTATGAATGTACGAAGTAGATGTTCAAAATGTTCACAGCGAACGTCTTGGCAACATCCTAATCTCAAATAAAACTGTCTGCTATAGCATTATTTAACATATCAGGCATGACCGACCTCATCGCAAGCCTTATTCGTTCTTTTGAGTCATTCAAATCTGAAGGTTCAGTTTTGTACACATTGCTCTTTACATATACCCATAAAAAGAAATCTAATGATGAAAGATCAGGTTATCGCACTGGCCATTCAATCGATCCTCGCCTCCTTATCCACAAATTGGGAAATTCATCGAGGTATTGCCGGACATCAACATGGTAATGTGGTGGTGCTCCATCCTTCTGAAACCATATTGTATTCACTGGAATTTGAGGGTTTCCTATATGAGTATATAAAATGGCTAAATTTGGAATGACATCATTTTGAAGTAGTGCCAAATACTTATCGCCATTCAAGTGGCCCTCAATGAAAAAGGGACCAATGTTATGGTTTCCTACAAACCCCACCAAAACATCAACCTTTTAAGGGTATTGCGAGTGTTCTTCTCTCATCCAGTGAGGATCTTCCGATGACTACTCGCGACAATTTTGCCGATTAGATGACCGTTAAGAGACAAAATCATCAGAAAACATAACATCATGTAATTGGATGATATTGTTATCCAACATGTCCATTATTTGGTCACAAAAATGAGTTCCTCTAGAAAAATCGCCTTCCATGAGCTCCTGAGTAGGTATTGTTTTATAGGGATGCATTTTATTTTTTTCAATATGTTTACTATCGATACACTAACATTGAATGTAGTGGATGCCTGTCTACTCGATGTATGTGGGTTTCTCTAACTCAAGCGTCACATCTGATTTGGGTTCATCACTCATTGCATTGGCAGCTGCTTTTTTTATCTGCCCTAGATGACCAAACTCGCGAAGCTGCTTCTCTCTTCTGCTTTTTGTTCCTCGAAATATAGGCGGTAAATTAGGAAATTTCTCATGAAGTTGGCGAGCTACTTCCTATTGTGTTCGAGTTTTATCCCCGTAACCAATCATTTGTAAAACTCTTAGTTTATGCATTTCCATTAATCTAACCATTTGTCAGACTTAAAGTTAATGAACTTCAAACTTGAATTAAAATACTGACAACTGATGTTGTAACATACAAAACAAGTTGACAAAGCGTTTTAAGCTAACGTTGCCACGGCAATTATTCACAGTTTTTCAAGGGATACCATCCAAAAAGAATATTGATATGGATTTTGCTTACCACATGATTTTTATTTATTTTATCTCAATTGTTGCAATAAACTTGAAAGCGATAACATTTTTGAATTAAAAATGAGGAGACCTCATACTTCCCATTTAAAAAAATTGGGGTTGTACCTGTCATTCGACGGGGGTTGAAGGTAGAGGTAGAATTTTTCTGTTTTGGAATTTTGTTGAAATATGTACTGTACCAAAATACCGAAGTATCAAAATAATGAATTTATTTCATTTAACTTTTACACATTGCATAAATATTGGCATAAAAAGAAGCATTATTAATAAGGGAACAGAAATGTATCATGTCATAAGTCAAATATTTCAATGTCCCACTGGATTACAATTGGAAGTGAATGAAAGAAGGAGAAAGACAGAAGTTATTAGAATTATCCACAACAATTTTTTTGGCCGGAACACCGTACTCCGCTTTATAGTAACGTGGTCAAATAATTTATCCTCTAGTCAGTTTATGCTTTTCAATTTTTATTGCATTGTCTCTTCCTATTGGTTTCTGAGGAACACTACAAATATTCAATCAACTTACTCAACGTGTTCTCGACTTGGTTGTTGTGTTTTTATTACTATAATTCATTGTTGGGAGCGTTCCCACAAACCGAGTTTTAATTACCAGCACTTAACTTTCAATTATTGCTGTTATGAAAGTATCGTTCTGCTATTGTCGGCTGAAGCAAACTCAAGCTGGGTGAATATTTTATATCTACAGAATAATATCGCAGCTAAATACAAACCAGACAGCATTCACATTTCAAACGTGTACATATCAAATATCAGAGAAATCGCTAGAGAAACATCAACCATTATTGCAATATGTATTCTATACTTTCATATCATTAAGAATGAATGTGGAAAAATATGAACAATACAGATTTGAATTCAAAAGCAAACTCATGAAAAAACAAATTAATAAATTATCGTGGGATTAAGATTTTAATATTGAGTAAACATAATGAGAAGCAACACTGAAAATTTCATATGAGTTATATAAATAAAAAATATGTTGCCAACTGGAAATCAATATTAGTATTATAAAAATGTAGAAATCAAAAAGGAATATTTCAAATGACGTTTCAGCTTCTTGTATCTGGATTTAATCTAATATGAAGATTGAAATATTTTCTTGCGACTTTTCCGTTTCACATATTGTTTTGGATATATTTCCTCCATCGGCTTTTTAATTGGTTAAATTTCCACAGACATAATTTGAAATAAACTGATTAAGCCTTTGGCGGCCGACATTTTCAGTGTTACTACCTTCATTATGGTTTGAAACCCGTCGTAGTTTGGAACTGCATCCAGCCAAGCGGTTCGACGTGGGTGCATTGTTCACTCACTCGAATTGCCTGACGTGTTGGTCGGTGGTTCAAGCCTCAGTCTGAACGATCGATTTTTACTTGCTATCGTCCAACCCGTATTTGGAATCACACGTTAAAAGGTAGAGCCTCGTTAATCCTTGGCTCGCACAAGTTTCGACTTCTGAGGGTTGTTTTTTGTAGGAATGTGAGAGCTGGTTTACGGAAAAACAGATTTTAAACAGATTTTTTTAAAGTTTCGCCAGCACGCGTGGCTGACTTCTTCAGAGGTTTATTCATCTTGATGATTCGCCGATGACGGTCATCGGCTAATCATTGTGAGCATAAAGACCTAGAGAGGTAACAGCAAAGTTGTTCATGAGCGGCATTCCCTGGGCGTGGTATGCTGATGTAAGTTCAATTATTTAGTCATTTATCTCATATCAATATCCTTAGTAAACGATCATTTCGAGTGAGGGGTTTATAAACAGTGAAAAAGGGTTTTATTGAAAGCTTCGAAAAGTCTATCGTCATGTACCGGTCTCGATAACGTATCTTTATTTTCTAAAGCCTATGTAGCGGCACACTGGGCTTTTCTGATCTATAAATGGTGTTCTTTGAAATGAGTTTTTGTAGCTCGACTTAATTTTTTTTTTCACAATACCTACATAATTTCCTAGATTCCTCACCAATTCGGAGAAGTGTTTGAGTCGTATTCGTTCTATTTCGGAACTATCAGTTCGAAAATATTTTTTTAATTGATAAATAGGATATCACTCATTATTAATTTGAAGAAGAGAATGAGGAAAACTTCACATCTGTATAATTTACTCATACAATTTCATTACGGTTTTGGTGAAGTGAAATTACCTTACCAATATAAGAAATAGTTTGATTCATGCACCATCAACAATGATGTTCATTAAATAGCTGAAAAACTTTTTGAATTGTTCCTTTATCGTCATATTTATGTTTAGTGAGAACAATGAAAAAATATGAATTTTAAAAATAAATAGGAAAATAGCTTGAAAGTATTATTTTCTACCTGAAATATCAATAAAGGACTCGCAACACTCATCAGCATGTTTATACACACCGATGATCTAAACATCTTGTCGATGTCCAGCGGATTTCGAATGCCAGTCTGCTGTTTTGATTTTCACCAGTTAAACGAGTTGACATAAATGTTCGATTTGTTTACGCCTACAAATCTCCTCACCATGAGCTGCACAATGCTATACATTTAAATAACTTTCCAAATTTTAGAAGCTGCCAACGTGAAAGTAGGTTAAACCGCAGTTGAGTTGTGATTTTATATAACACTCTACGTCGATTCCTACGTTGAGGAAGGTGGAAAGGATGCCATTCAGGTTTGATTACTAAAATGATTTGTTCCTCAAGAATGTGCTCAGACAGTTGCTCTTGGAAAATAAAACTATTATTATTGGTTTAATTTGTATTAAAACACGATTCGTGCTTTCCCTAGAGATGCTATTGAAGTTGAATACATAATATTCTTGCTTCGTTAATAGAGGGATTATAAAACGTCATGAAATTTTTCTAAACGTTAAATTCAAAATGAAATGATCATCATTATCATTTTTTCTCTTCACATACCTTGTTTCTGATTGAAATAACTTTTAGTTGAGCTTTCATTTGGTGAGCAATGGGTATTTTTCAAGAATAGGGCGGAGCGTTGATTTCTGAAGTTATACTTACCTGTGTTATACCTGTGTTCATTATCAAAAATAATTTCGAAAAGGGAATGTTTTTTTGAAGAGGTTAGTTTCAATAAAAAATTTTTTTGTTTTTTTTTTCTCTATGAAAAATGTGAAAAACTTCCGATAAAAGCAATTAAGTTCAAAATAAAGCATCTACAAAGATATGTAGATGAAACGTTAAATATTATTTCAGAAATAAATCAGAAGAAAAAACGATTCAAGACTTACTTAGATTATATCCATTCGCGAAAACAATCTCGGGTAATTTACTTCTCAAAGACGGCGTTCTCTAAATTTTAGAGAGTTTATGTTGTGTTTCCTTGAACCTTGAAGCGATGAGAAGTTGTAGATGTTGAGATGTTTGAGTTCGAACTAACTTGATTAAGCATAATCCAAATGTGATTAGCCCATATCTGTTACTATTTCGTTACTACCCAATAAATTGATAAACGTTGTTAGCAAAATTGTGAATCCTGGATATCTGACCTGCCACGTTTATCTGCTTAAACAACTCTACTGCCTGGATTTTCTTAGCAGTAAATTATACTCAAAAATCATCCCCAAATCTTTCAGCAAGATAGTAAACTTTTTATTATCAACAAATAAGTGTATTACCAGCTGATACTCATGCATCTGAGTGAAACGAACACGCAAGCAGAGACGGTCATCGAAAAACAATCAATTGGAACACTTGTCTTTTTCAATACGTCGTCAATGTGAAGTAGAAATAGTTGTGGTAAATGAAGATATCCGAAAGAAAACCATCCACATATTCAAGAAAGCCACGGATAAAAAATGATCCAGTGAATCATTACATCGGAGTTTAGTGCATAAACCATGATGAAATCAAACCTGGGCTGACAAGTCCCGAGCCTAAGGGAAAAAATGCGTTTTCTTTGTTCAAAATCGGCTTTATGCATCAACATAATCTCCATAAAGAGCCACACAATCATTCCAGCGCCGTTTTTATATTTCAATACCTCTTTTGTAAAATTATTTACCTTTTACTCAAAAATAGGCCTCAGTTTCAGCAATAACCTCTCCATTCGAGCGAAATGTCCTACCGGCGAGCATGTTTTGAGATCAGCGAACAACCAGTAGTCGCTAGGAGCCAAATCTGGCAATTTTGCCATTGTTTCCATCGATTTGTGACACTGTGCACTGTTTTGATGAAGCAGCACTTTATTTTCTCCAAATGGGTCGTTTTTCCGCAATTTCAGCTTTCAGCTTTCAAACGCTACAATGACGACGCTATATGATTCTCACTGTATTTCTCTTCTCAAAATATTCGATGGATATTACATCACGCACATTCTAAAAAACCGAGGCCCAATACCATTTCAGCCGATTGATGTGTTTTCGGGCGCTTTGGACGAAGTTCACCAGTTGCTCTTCACTCAGATGGCGATCGTTTTGATTCCGGAGTAGAGTGATTGATCCATGTTTCATCCATAGTCACATATCAACGAAAAAATTCCAGTTTGTTATGTTCAAACACGGCCAAACACTGCTCAGAATCATCAAGACGTTCTTGTTTTTGAGCTCGCGCGGCACACACTTTGAACAAAGCTTTGTCATAGTCATATGCTCATGCAATATAAAGCCAGCACGTTCTTTTGGTATATTTACAGTGTCAGCTACTCACGCAACTTCCCTACGATCATTCAAAACCATTTTGTTGTTTTTTATTACGTTTTCTGATGTTACTGCCTCATTTGGGCGTGCACTGTTCTGACAAGGTGAAACTTGAGCGAACCAAGAATTAACGAGGTGTTACATATTAACGAGCGATTCTTATACTTTTTAAAAATTATTTCATTTGGAGATCAGGTCCTTGTAAAATAAACTTCTTGAATTAGTTTGGTGAAGAGACTTATCTACGGCCTGTGTTACCTTTGGTAGAAATTGTTGAGCACATGAGCACATCCATTATATGGAATGATTCCTCAAAGTGAAGTTATGGAAATTTTGCTTGGAAGCTCCCAGAAACAGATTACTTGGCCATTGGTTGGCTGTTTTAGCTATCATTAACCTCAACTAGATCACGTCGATCCTAAATAATCACTTTATGAATATATCCACTCTGCTGACACCAAATTACCGTACACGTGTTGAATAATAATTGGCCACAAGTCAAATAGATACATAATATACGTAAATCCAAAGAAATAATTGCGAAAAAGTATTCCGTTTCATTACAATCAACTTGAGTAAATTGATAATTTCGAGTACAAAATGATTCAACACCAATACAGCTCTGTTTCGACCCGTTACAGATCCAATCACTTGCTAAGCTGAAACACAATTTAGAAAAACACAGTATCGGGTTTGTGAAATTATTGTTGGTGATGCTGATAATTATTGATAGTGGTATTAAATGATCCGTCTTTCATTTTTGCGATGGAAATGTTAACAGAACATATAACTTCCTCAAAAAGCATCTTCAGTAGTTATATGCAGGGAGTATCAGTTCATTTCAATGCGGAGTTCAGTGGCAGTATTATAACTTGGTGTGTTTATTCAACAATATTTCGCAGCCAAAACGTAGTTGGAAAATTGCACAGCCTCATTTCATAAGTCAATACTTATCTAATAACCATTCAATAACTCTAATACTTTTTCGATTGACTAATCGAATAAATCGTTAATCGAATATTCTTCGCTACAGTAAATGCATACTAAGCACATTGTCATTCCATATCTTTTTATTATAATAATAAATCGGAGAATTCGACCTTGAACGTATGTATAACTTGTGATTTCTTTGTTAGCAAATAGAAATCTTCAAGGTTCATAACGATGTATCTCTCTTAGGCAGTTTCATTATTTTTAATTTATCTAATTCTCCTAAGTTGTTTATTCATTTCAGTCCAGTGACATGATAACTTTGTTAACTATATACTTTTGGTCGGATTTCCGATTTCGTATTATGTTTTTAGATGACTGTTAGAGTAATAATAAAGGCTTCGTTTCTATTTAAGGGCAAAACGCAATTACAGCAAGAAAATCCGCAATTCTCTCTAAGAGCGGTGCCTGTACAAAGGTAGCAATTCACATTGGATTTCGTAAAACGTTCTCAGGAAGATTATTTCATATAAACGCAGTTCTCCAAATGGAATAGTTCTTAACAGTGGAGTTCGAGGAATACCGAGTTGAACCTCAAAACAATGAGCAGCCTCAGTCCGTCGCGTATTTCTGATATGTACCACTCTTCATGGAGTCAAATATGCCAAGCCACTTGAACATTTGCCATGAAAGTATTTATAGAAAGGAGACAAATCTCTAACCATTCTTCGATCTTCCTGGCTATCGAGGTTACAAGTGATGTTCGAGTCTCCAATCAGGTGGATGGCTTTTTTCTGGATGGAATTCAACATGTTCAGGGTATGCTTAGAGGCGGAGCTCCATACATGAGAACAATACTCTAAAGAAGGTCTGATCTAAGCTTTATAAAACATCAACGTTTCTGAGGTCTGTACACTTTTCTGGTTCGAAACAGTGTACCAATGGGAAAAAATTCCCAACATGAAAAAATGTTCCCAGCTTGGAAAAATCGGAGACTGAGTCGGTTAAAATAGGAAAGAGTTGCTCATTTTAGTCCTAATTTGAATGATTCAAAATCCCGGAAATGTGGCTGATAGATATTCGAATAGATTTGAAATTCGCCAAACATTTTTTCTGGCGTTACTCAAAATTAAAAGCAAAAAAATACTTTCTCATTGCCACCTTTCAGTCTATATGAGATGGCGTTCACAGTTTTCAAGCCTACATTTCTTTTCTGAGAAATCATCACTAATTCTATTTTTTTATATGAAGCAGAAAAAAAAATCACAAGCTACAAATAAGTTAATCTTTTTGGAGACAACTCAACTATTGGATCATATGCATAATCAGAACTTTTTCTAACGTAACCAGTTTCTTTCACGGATTATTTTTCCATAGTGGCTCGTGTGATGTTGGACACATTGTATATCTGGACCATTCATTTCTTTTAAACTTCAAGGATGAAGCATGAGAACATAAAAGAAAATAAATTGATTTAGGCTTTTCGCGGTCGAGATTTTCATTGTAACGATCTTCATTGGTCCACTGATAACCCATCCAGACGACTAAACCTCTGAAGAAGTCAGCTACTCGTGCTGGCGAAACGTAAGAATACAGTTCCAAATCACGACGGCTTTCGAACCCGAATGAAGATCATAACAAGAAAATATTTCTTCTGAAGATCTGTAAATGGAAAAAAATAACAAATATCAAATATCTGAATAATATTATCCTTTTTTTTTTCGACTGTCAATTTCTTCTTCATCTTCATCTCGTTTCATGGTTTTTATTTTTGAGTTTCCGCAACTGAGATCACTGATGAGAAACATTGAAAATATATAAACATAACAGAAATGGTGTAGATGAAAAAGGTGGAACAAACAATTTCAATGTGTTATTAACAAATATGATACAAGCATCGAACAAAATTATCTTCTGGGGCTAATTAACTCATAATGACATTTCATTTGAATTTCTCCGGCATCTCAGGATTTGAGAAACCAAATCAGTAGTCTTTTTCTGTAGTATGTTTAATATGAGTTATATTACTAATTTTGAAACATTGAATTTGGCTGTCTATTTACTGTTTTGACTTAGTTTGGTTCAGGGTAACATTTTAATTCCAAAATTACGTTTCGCCGCAGTTTAATTTCGAAATATCACAAACATTGTTTTTTCGCGATTTTATCGATTTTTTTATTCAACCAATCTGATGTCATTCATTTTCTTCTTTGAATTGATAACGAAAATGAATTCTTACAAGGTCCAAAAATACAAAAACAATTAATGAACTTCATTTTGATGCAGTCATAATATTCGGAATTCTCCTAGATAGATTTAGGGAATTTACCACTTATGAGTTGATACCAATGTCGCTGACGTATGTTACGTACCATTTCATTCAATTAGCAATTGTTTTATACTACAGCATTTGTTATGTGGAACACCAAGTCTCAGACAAAAATATGGAATAATAATATAAGTCGTTCCAGCTGCAAATAAATCAGCAGTTATTTCACTGATAAACGGATTTTCAAAATTTATGATGTTAAACAAAATACTCGAAAATAATAAACAGAGTACAATTAATATTTATCTGCAGCCAAGAAAAATAACCTTGCTTGAGAAACTACGAGATTACTGTTATATTTATGTTTCAGAGATTTTAATCTCAAGGGGCTTTTGGCAACTGTCATAATTATATGTCTACAATAAAAAAAACGCCATAGAGGTTACAGTCCCTAGAATCCTACCTATTTACTGAGAGTATTCGAGCAATTCGTTTTCCTCTATTTGTATAATCAACTACATAAATGAACTTAGTGAATTCCACAAGTAATAGCCATGAACAGATATGAACAGATTCTTGTGTGGATGGTGATTTAGAGAGAAAAAACTGGTTTTACTGCACTAGTGCAATTATTTTTTATTGCATATTGTACTACAACAGCGTTTGATGATCATTACAAACATGAACATTCAAACCGACGCCATATTTAGTGCTACAATTACGTATTTTATATAATTTTCAACCATCGTTATTGCACAGTAAATTCTGAAAGTATCAGAAAATGCATTTTAAGAAAAATGCCATTAAACTACTGTCCACTTGAAAAACAAAACATTTTTATGATTCGGTATGTACGAAAACATGCGGTGGAAAAATTTCATTTCAGTGAAGACAAAAATTGTTTCTACGTCCCTATATCTCATTAGGCAGACAGGTATATTAATTTCGTAGCAAATTATGTATATATAAATTGTAAAATACTACGAATAGTCTTCAGAATTTCACCTGTTTACTGAGTATGTTTGAAAATTATTATTATTACAATTGAAAATTGGTCCATCAGAAACCCCCCATCTATTATAGCCTCGTTTTCTAAAGTCGGTTCATACGTTAATATTTCGTCCGCACAGGTTTCCCAATGAGACAAATGGAATGCGATATTCTTCCTTTTTCATGTGTCCTCACGAACCAATCTAGAGGAGTCAACTCGAGTGACTGAGGATACCACTCGATTATACCCCTTCTTCTTATCCAGGTCCACTCTTTAGAAGATATGGAGCTTCGAAATGACAACAAATCAGCCTCAAGAGTTACCATCTTAGTTTTTGATAATTACCATATCGACATGAATTACAACATATTACATATACAGAAAATAAAAGACAAAAATAAACCTGCTAAAATCCCGAAAACTGAATGAACGGAAACAATCAAAATTTTATTGAATGGCCAACAAGAACCACCACTTGATTTTTCTAATTATTATTGTACTGTTAATTTCTGTTCCTGGAAATCTACCTGTTTACTTGAAATTGATCTTTATTGACTAATCAGGTACAATACATTTCAGACTAGTTTGAAATACCAGTGGAGGGTTAAGTGTTTTCAGGAAAGTTCATAATGTAAAAATTCTTGTTTTTTACTGTTTTTGGGGTATTTAACTGGAAATTAACGAAGCTAAATCATTAGAGAATCTCTCAAAGTACAATGAAAGGCAAACTGAAACGTTCAGCCCTAATACATAATATTTTTCATGATAAAGGCTCAAGTTAAAATTTTTAATTTTTCTGGAGGGCAACAGCAAACTTCAAAACATTATTCATCTAATTATTAATATTATTTGTAATTGTTATTTTCATAAAACAATGTAGTAGTAATTCTATCTGAAGCATACATATTTCTTGATTCTGTATTTCAGAATCATTTTGACTCAAATCTTCTAGACTGCACAACTCTTCATTTTGATGTGCAGTCATTAGGGCTTGAGCCAAAATTTTGGATTTTTCAAGAAAGTAACAGCAACATTCAAAACATTATGTAAAATCTAATTATTGCCATCATTTGTTATTTTTATAACACAACATAGTAATAAGTCTAACTGATCTCGTCTGATCATTGAATGACTGCACACGTCTTCACTTTATACCATTTTGACTGCACACCTCTTCACACCAATCAGTCGGCGATTTCTCGTATTCACAAATTTCACCGACAAATAAAATAAATGAGTGAAAATATAAAATTCAATACTTAGCTTTTTTAAAACTTTCAACGATCCTGAAGGTAATATGTTTTCAAAACAAAAAAATCTTCAGAGGTTTAAATTTCGCACCAACTTTTTGGGTTGAAGTTTGCCCCGTATTACCCTCCATCGGAGTCTTTCAAAGAAAATTTGGTTAATTATTATCATAGATATGATTCAAATACCTTACTAATACTGTTATCAATTCTTATCAAGCAACGGCTGTATGTAATCTTAATTTAAATCAATTTTCATTTAAAAACTTTGTTTCATTATGACATATCTTCTAATTCCATGCTTGTAAACATTTGTATGTTACTTGCATTACAAGATAAACCCTGCGTTTCGCTTCAAAGTAGTTATATCAACCATTCGTCCAATTTTGTGTCCAGTTATATTTTACTATCAACCGATTTGGAAAGGCTAACCAATTAATATTGATAACAATATATTCATGTCGAAATTGCAAACAAATTTGTTTAATTGTTCACCACGAAAATGGGACGTGAAGCAATTTCTAATTATTTGAGATTATATAATAGTTTAGTGACATGTCGATATTTTGCGTGTTCAAATTACAACTTACCTCTAACGAGTCTATTCTTCGAAACTAAAAAGAGTTTTTATAATCTCGATACATTCCACGTTGTGATATGCGAGTAATTGATGTTTACTATGTAATGTTTTTATTAGAATGTAAATACGAGTACATTGCCCCAGAATTAATCAAAGTTCGAAACGATATAGAGCATCATCGTAAATAATCATATTCATCGATGGTACTAACAGTTTCCAATGAAAACAAAAATTAATCAGCGATCAATACTAGTCCAGAACTAATCAAAGAGTAAAAACAATACCAGAAGTTTTGGATAACGTATTTGATTCAGGCTTTTCTATTGTAATATATGAAACCAAAACTTTCAATGTAGATACTCATGTCCAGTCCTCTTCACAATAACTTGGAAAACCTAGTGACTGATCAAAGAAAATTATTTTGATAGATAGGTACGTGTTGTGTAGAATTGGAACCTCTGGCACCTGAGCAACTTTTGATGCTTTATAAAGCTCAGATCAGACCTTCTTTCGAGTATTATTGTCATGTATAAAGCTCGGTCCCTAAGCAAACCCTGAAGCTGCTGGATTCCATCCAGGAAAGAGCCATTCCCCTTATTGGAGACACGAACATCACTTGCAACCTTGACAGTCTGGAACATCGAAGAAATGTTGAAGATTTGTCTCTCTTCTATAGATACTTTCAAGGGAGATGTTCAAGTGACTTAGCACAATGGATTTTACCAAGAGCGGTACATATCAGAAATACGCGACGAACTGTGGCTGCTCATCGTTTTGAGGTTCAACTAAGCACTCCTCGAACTTCACTGTTTAAGAACTCTTCCATTTGGAGAACTGCGTTTATGTGGAATAAACTTCCTGAGAAATGGATTTATTCTCCAGGGATTCAAACCTAATCTGAATCGCAACTTTCGCGCAGGCACCGCCCTGAGAGCGCCTTAAAGATTTTCCTGTAGTGCTTGTGTTTTGTCCTTGAAAAAATTAAACGAATCTATTGAAATCACTTTTCGTGCTTCTCAGAAGGCTTCAGTGAATGTAAATTACCAGATTGTAGAATAAGGCTTCCCTAAGTAACGACCTGAAATTTCAAATCGCACTCACTGTTACATGGAACGGAGATGTTATTTCGGATTCAATAATTATTTAAATACGAAAGATTATAGAGTAATTGACATCTTCCAATGCGTAAAATATCTGTACTTCGCCTTTAGATAGTGGAAACTAGTTTTCATTAAATGGTGATCTTCAGCTCTTGGATGGCATAACCATGCAGAATTCTTGAAAGTGGGATTCCAATATAAATATAATAGTCCCTAGATTCTCGATGACGATTAAAGTTTCCACTATCTTCTCTTTCTCTAATTTTCTTCGTAATCCTTTCATTCTACTGATCAGTCATCATGTTTTCGCATATTCAATGTTGCATTTTGCCTATAAGTATTTGAATATCTACCGATTTTCTAAATTACCTTGCTTCCTCTCTAGACAGCTTCTTGCATTAGTGCTAAGAATATACATCCCAATTTCCTTTTCTAGCCTACTCTAATAAGGTTTCAGGTTATTGTCAATATTATGGACTATGCGTCCGAAGGCCAAAAAAAAAGGTTATTGTCACGTTAACTTCCACATGAACGCAGTATGATGTACCCCATTAACTTTGTCGTGGAGATGAAGCTTGCGCTCTTTAATGATCCTGAGAGTCATACCGGCGGTAGCTTAGCTACTGCAAGTGCCTCCCACGCTGGATGGGTTGGAGGACAAAAGTCAGATAAAGAAGGGTACTTCAACCTGTGGCACTGTGGTAAATCTTGTCTTGTAGTAAAAGGCAACTGAGAAAAGAGCTTCATTCAGCGCCGTCACGAAGGTTGAATGGTGCCTAGTCCTCATCAGATATCACCAAGAACATCTGCGATACCAGAAGACCTATCAGAATTGGAGACTCCAAGTATGTGAACAACATTTTTGCCATACTTGCGGAAACTCAAAGAACCACAACTACAAATGAAGACAGGACTCATCTGACTCGCAATGAGAGTAGTGAAAGCAGCTTTGGTAGGCCTCACAAAGGTTGTGGAAAAATTTAATGTTGATATACAAGAACCCTGGATCTATAGGGAAAATATCATGGAACTAGTAGATATCCTTGGGGAACACCATTGAATATACTGTCATTCGGTAACTTCCAACCAGGGACGTAACGGTGGTCGAACTAAAGATTGAGACGATTGAGAAATCGTCATTGAATCAGCGTACCTTCACCACCTTCACAGCGCACCAACGAGAAATTTGAACGAGCTAGTGAGATCTCACAGGAATATCAAAGCTCATAATTGGCTGTGATGCCAATGCGGATTACTTGACTTTAGAGAGTACTGAAACCAATGAAAGAGGTGAACATTCACTTCAGTTTATTATGGCAAATAATTGAAACATTTCTAACGTAGGCAATGAAGTTACCTTTTAAGACGAGAAATAGGAATGTGACAGACTCGACAATAGATTCTACCCCTATAAGTGACTATGTTGAGAAATGAAATGTGTCCGGTGGAGGAGGTGGGTCTGATCATCAGCATATAAACTTTGAAATCGAAGGGTCTCATACCTCGTTTATATCTCAACACCCTGGAGAACAAATTGGAAAGCCTATAAGGCAGAACTGAAACGTTTTTGAACGAACAATTGAAAATTAATTTACTCACGGTTTATATAGCATTATGAATCTGGTGTTAATGGAAAGTTGAAAATGTTTTGAATTGATTTTGAGTATTTTTCGAAATACCCTGGGGAAAATATCAAAAATCCTCATTAAATTCATTTCAAACAAAAAAACAAAATGAACAGTAGCAAATAGAAACTGGTGGATGAAAAAGACAATATCGAAACAACGATTCTAAAGGAATATTTTTCGGTTCTACTCAATTTCTTCTTCAATGAAAGAATTCTCATAACAGAAGCTCACTTCAATATATTTTTGATTCCCTGTTTGGGATCCATAAAAGGCACAATCCCGGAGTTTGAATGTCAGTAAAAGAAAAAGTACGCACGTGATCAAATATAAGCTAATTCCGCAATACGTTTGTGTGACTCGATAGAAAAATCAATATTTTCTAAATAGTAATAACTATATTTCAGTGAGAAATAATTTTATCTATTCACTACCTTCTTCACTCCATAGTCAAAGTGAAGAAGGTACAGAGACAAACATTATGCCATGTGTAAAAATTGTTGACTATTTTTCCGAAACTTTTTCGATATAAATAGAAATGACCTCAAACGAAATTCCTTTTATTCCGAAAGTCCGACATCCGTAATTCAGCAGATAATTGTAGGCCTAACTGGAAAGAACAACGCACAAAAACTCATTAAACAACTGCTAGCATGTCTCTTAATCACTCTCTTAATTAATTGAAAAGTCACCGTCCTTTCTTAGCCTTGTTGTTGTTTTGGTCATTGCGTTTCGGTAATTTTTTCAGAAATAGTAAACACGATATACGGGTCCCAGTTTTTGTCTCTTAATATACTGATTTCAATTCAATTGATTGATTTTGCCCATGGTACATCTATCATCCATTTACTTTATAAAAATTTTCTAACAGTATATAGATATATTACAAAAAACTCAATTCATCCAGCAGATTTCATTTTGAGGTTTTCACAAAACCAGTTTACTTAAGTAATAGAACCATTTCGTAATACAATAATTTCCTCAAGAAGAACTATACCAATGTAGCATAGTACAACCGATGTTTATCGATCACAAGTATATCGATATCATCGTGTGAAAATATTTTCAAGATAATTGTACATTTCATGATGTTATTGAAATTCATAAACTGACTTGTCTAAAAATTTTGTTCTTTTCTGAAAAATTGTGAAGTTGGATCGGTTAGAAAAACCATTAGGAGTCATCATAGCTTCTAAGAAGATTTAAAGGAACTCTTACCGGAAATTAAGTTAATAGTTACCATATTTCAAAGATGGTACAAGGTAAAGTCTTATGTACAACTCACTGGATCATTTTGTTACTTAGTTATCGAAACAATATAAAAAATTCATGGAGTGAAGTAATTAATAATATAATATTATAAGTGACTAATAAATTATTTATTTTATTGTGCACAAAAAGTTATCAATAGGTATCAAAAGATAATAAAGTCTCCATTGGAAACTCTACTCTGGATCAATCTACAAGAATCACTCATTTTTATCTGCTATATGTATAATAAAGATTGAATCCATGTTTTCTAGATAATCAACTTAGAATTGTCCCCATAGAGATGATTGAAAAATGGTAATTAGGGTCTATTGTCTCACTGGAGATAAGTGGTATGGTGGAGTGCTATCTTGTTCAATAATGGGTAAATAGAGAACAAAAAATATGTTTTTCCACAAAATCTCATTTGCCGTTCCAACATTTACGACAGGTACCACAATTAAAATGGTCAGTTCTGCAATAAAGATGCATTTACTTCATTCAGAATTCTTCGATCTATTTCTTTTCTGTTATATTTTGCAGTAACATAACCAGATCAAGTAATTTCAGCAGTTAATTGTGAAATAAGCTGATATTTCAGATGGTCATTTTAATTTAATTAATTTAAAATTGCTGGCGATTTTCCTACCTATTTTCCATATCAATAGTAAATGAAATCAATCCAATTCTTTTGGAATACGTCCATTTTAGAAAAGCACAAGCTTCTATAAAAAAATTTTTAAGCATGTTGAAGTATGGATACAAATTGGTAAAAAAATTATTCTAGGCGTACTATAAACAATTTCAAATTAATAGGATATCCATAAGTTTGTGTTTTTTCACGAAAATTCATCTGAAATTGTTCCTTTCAGAATTAAATGAGTTATGTTATATTGTTAGTCTTAGTAGTTGCTTTACTTATTGTGACGTCAGGTTCATTCGAATAATTGAATTAATATTTTCTACTGTTTTTCTGGGTACATTATCTCCCAGAATCTGAGAAATGAACAAAAGTAAATCAGCAGATTGTCTATTGATTTAGCTTTGTTTATTTTTCAGATTGTGGAAGGTTGTATACCCAAAAAACAGTAGGAATTTGAGTCCTCCACAAAAAAGTCTTTCGAAGAATAATTAAAATCAATGTTTTAGAACCCTCAACCTGATTGATTGATTGATGGATTTGCTTGATGACATGATACATTTGAAATATTCCTCCTTTTGCATTTTTTCACAATTTACAAAAGAGCTCAGAAATTGAGGAAGTCCCCTTATCAAATTGCCAGGTTGTCGTCTCATCAAAACTGTAATAAACATTTATGAATCTGAGTTATAGTCATACCGTGAACCATTCATTATTTGCTAATCTAAATATCATACAATGGCAAAGAAAATGTAAAATATTGTGTACTCTAGGGTTCCATAAATTACAGTTCATCAATGCGTTATCTTAATTCTTGTGAGGAAATTTCGATTAGAAGTAGTAAAAACAGAAACGGAGTTGATATCATCTCTAATAAAACATTTTATTCTTCCTTACCTGAAGGTAGATCATGATAAAAACATTAGTTGTAAGTTATTTTTCCTGAACCAAAACACAACTACCGTACCAAAAAAATAAGAGAGAAATTAAAAAAAAGTTATTCAAAGCCATTGCCATTATAGCAAGTGTATCAATTTTTTAAATTATTTGTCACACATTCAAATGATGAAACCATTTTTATGATTTCAGTAAAATGAAATTGTTCATTGTCTAACAAGGAATCAACAACTAAAACAAAATATAAAATTACTGCAGATAACTTCAATATATTAGTTATTTAGTTGGTTAAATCAGATAATATTCATGATATCCAAAAACTGTTGGTTAAGTATGCATATCCTTTAAAACGTTTATATTTTTTGTTTCATTGGATTCGTCTGATGAACACTAATTTCAAATATTCAATTAAATCAAAAATTTTTTTTCAGAAATGTACACCATGAATTGTATTACAGGAAACTACATGGAAATATTTTGCTTTCTCTTCATTTCACCTTTTTTTCTCACTTAGGGTCATTAAAATTTAACATACTCAAACTTCCATCCGCTCAAATATACATCAAAGATAACTCTCATGAATCTTTCTGTTTATCCAGATGAAGAAAGTGTTAGCAAAACGAAAAAATCCACACTTTGATTATTAGTACTATTATCGTGTGTATAATAGGAAATGATTTGCAATCCTGTCTAGTCGACAACAAAGAAGTTGTAAAAATGTGTTTTATTGATGTTAATAAACCGATCAAACAGAAAATAAAACTTGTGAAGTAGTTGTAATTACGACAAAATTATGAAATAAACAAATATATTGTATGTCACAACCATTGACAAATGATAACGAGAAGAAAAATTGTGAGAATAATTTTGTTCTTTGTATTAGCATTGATGAAAGGCGAATATATCGTATCCTGCAAAATCTGTTGTGTTTCGTCAAATATAGTAACATTCATATAAACGATTTCGCAGTTACTCAATTTGTCTAATTTTATTCCGAATGTAGGTACATTTTCCAGGAACTGTATTAATCCTGAATAAATTCATGTCCAAAATATGTTTAAATCCACAATCTGCTAGCATATTTCAATAAATAACTCAGTGAGGTTGATAGTTATGAATGGAACTTAAGCATCTTCCATCCACTATTTTTCGTATTTTAACTAAATGCCACCTCACTCCTATCGTATTGTACGGTTCGAATCAATAAATAATTTTGAAGTTCAAAAATTTTGTTCACAAAATTCAATAATAATTTTCGTCACTATTTTTATCAT
The DNA here is from genome assembly GCA_015342105.1 of Leptinotarsa texana. Lineage (NCBI taxonomy): Eukaryota > Metazoa > Arthropoda > Insecta > Coleoptera > Chrysomelidae > Leptinotarsa > Leptinotarsa texana. The sequence goes on along the minus strand of WOGN01000137.1, from coordinate 9,738 downwards.
CGGATAACAATCCCAAGATGCATCGCTCGTTTTCTATCCGTCAAAATATAGACACTTTCCATTGAAACGTTCGAAGCATTCACATAAAATATAAAGAACTGTCTGAAACAGAATCAAATTTACCTCATCCTTTTTTTTGTACAAGATGGAGTAGCAGAAAGCCAAAAACTTTCTTTCCCAAAAATTAATCACTCCAAAAAATATAACCCCTTCAATTCAGAATCAAAATGTACAGCGTAGTACAAAATGTACTACGCCATCTATCGAACTCAACTCAACTCAATAGCAAAGATAAATCAGGGACATAAGGACGGTCGATCACAACACCAAGCTTCTCTCTCACTACTGTTTTCACTGCAAATATGGATCTAGACCCACGATCGAAAAGATACGGATTTTTACACATTTTTGGGAGATATCAAATGTCTTAATATGAACCCAAGAGATAATTTTATCGGACAGTGGGTGTAATCCGTTGCAATTATGTAGGTACATCACACTGATGGATGCAAAATATCTCGAAACCTATGCTAATAGTTTACGTTTTTCTGAGTGCTCCCCGTGATGACTTCAGTGGCTTTCTTGTGAATAGGAGATCTATTTTCCAAAAACCGCTATTAGACTCGTGTCTTCCGTTAATGTAACCGTGCTTTGTTCTTCTTTCTGGTCTCTTGCACCTGGCTACAAAATACTGATGAAGACCAAATAACCCGAAACATATGACTATGTTTCGCTTTTTACCGAGTGCCGTGTCCGATAAAATAATCTCTCAGATTTATATGATGAATATATCCAATCTCCTTAGAAAAGCCAATGACCTTTCCAGCAATATTCAACATTTAACGGCTTTGAATAAGAGTCGAAGTGTCGAAATACTGTCTGTAATTTCAGACACGGAAGCAAGACAAGACTACCCAGCCACTCCTTGACATATTTCAATTTATAAATATTTAGATTGACGTCATATACCTGAATATTCTCCAACTTCATAACTCATTAAATGAGTCTGCCTTTGTCTCAGAACTGTATCCGTGTGTGAAAAACATGAACTGCGTATAATCGTGTGTAAAAAAATCAAGAAGGATTGTCAATTAGTCAAATTCATTATTAATGAAATCAGCATCGTTTTCACCATAGAAAAAAAAATATGAAAGTTCAATTTACCAAGTGTGTTTCATATTTGAAACGTATATAATAAGGAGCTTATGATCATTCAGATCCATTGACGCTCAGTTCTAATTGATAATACAAAATGATGATATACACATTCGATTGTATGGGTAACTCCAATTTCATCAGCCTTGACCCACAAAATATAAGTGGGTCAGAGATGTTCATTCTTCAAAAGTCATTAATAATGTATGGATTGATCCTCTATCATTGTTCTCGTCCAAAGAAAGACGTTTTCACTTTTCAACAATATTACACTATTCGCAATTTGATTGTTGAGATTGGACATGATTGATTTCTATCACCATAGTTTGTTAATGAATGAAACACATACATAAGTAATTTTCACAACGGAAAGGAAAACTATTAAACTTCTAGTTAATTTTTCTTATCAACAGTGTTGAATTCATTTTATTCCGTGACAGGATTTTTTTGTTCAAGAGATAGCCTACAAATAGAATAATATAAAAGTTGAAAAATAACATCTGTTTTGTACTCAATGATATGATTACCAACCATCCCTTGCCAAACATTAACCTTTTGAGGATTTTCCGTTAACCAGTAGCGACAATTTTGCCGATTAGCATGACCGTTAAAAGACAAAGTACACTCATCAGAAAACATAACGTCTTCTAATTGAATGATCTTGCTATCCAACATGTCCATCACAAAAATTAGTTCTTCCATCAAAATCGTCTTTTAATATGTTTATTATTAATGTATGACTAACATTGAATGTAGTGGATGCCTAAGTTTTTCTTAAACTCAAGCATCACATCTAATTTGAGTTCATCACTCATTGCATTGGCAGCTACTTTTTATATCTGCCCCACATGACCAAGCTCAAGAAATTGCTTCTCTAATTTACTTATTGTTCCTTGAGATATGGGCGGTAAATTAGGAAATTTCATGGGGTGATTCCATTGTAAACACGTCTCATAATATTCGTGAGTTTTGTAATGAATTGAGGTTGTATGTCATGTACTATGGATTTTAAGAGTCTTACAAAATGTCTAAGAGTGTCATATCGGATTATCTAATCTCTAACGGGTTTGCTTATTCATTGGTTTAAATGATTATCATCTCGTCACTTTCGAACCAGCTTATGATGAGGTACGAATTCTGTTCAAAAAATAAGGTAAATTTTCATTTTTCTCGTAAAATATTCATTTATTTCAATTTCCATTTCTATTTTGACGCTCCAAAGTAGTCCCTTCAGGTATGATACACTTGCACCAGCGTCATCATTCACATTTTCTCGACCTTCAATGGAAATCTTGTACCACTTGTAGATATTTTTTTTGACTCAAGAGTACAATCATCATATACCCCTGTTAACATTTCAATGAGCAAGCAATTCCATTTTTCAAATAAAATTTTATTCAACTTCTTTCATCCTTTCTTTCGATGGCAGAAAATTGCCGAATACGCAAAAACAAACTGTACATTCTGTAGAGCTGAAACTAAAAACATATTTGAAACGAGTGAACCAATATAAAAAAATATATAAAATCGCTAATCGAACGTATGTAGCGAACTTTGAACATTCACCTTTTCGCACGAACAGAATAACACGGATTGTTCAATTCAGCCATATTGGGAATAACGCAATCAAGAAATATGGAGAGTTTGATATTTCTCAAGCCTTTGCCCTAGTGTGGTATGAGATTTTGCAGTCCAAACATCGATGCTATGACTAGCCGGATCATTTTTGTGTATGGCTCTCCAACTTCCTGAAAAAACGTTTCCTGCAAGAGGCCGTCGTGGTCTTGAATATTTTTACCGTCAATGCTGGTGTTCCCCAGAGATCCATATTGTCTCCAACCCTCTTTCTGTTGCTTTGCTGACGACAGCATGCTTGTCTCGTCATTCCATTTGGATTCCAGGACATGCGAATGCACATATGCATCAGCAGCATGAGGTTATATATCTTAATAAGGATCTCCAAGTATCGGTTTTCTCAAAAAAATGTCTCCAAATTGGATATAATAATGTCAGGTCTGACAATTCCGCTTTCGCTAACTTTGTTGGGGGTTAAAATGGACACCAATATGTCTTGGTACAATCATGTCGCTGGAATAGCAAAGGCTGCTTCTCAAAAGCTTGGGACACTGTTACGAACCACAAAACTGTACAGTCCCCAGCAACTTTTGAAAAGAGCCATCCGCCTGATTGGGGAAACGAATATCACTGGTCACCTTTATCTGTTTGAAAATCTGTTTAAAATCTGTGTTTCCGTTAATCAGCTGTTACCACCATATGAACGACAACTCTCAGAAGTTGAGAAACTTGTGCGAGCTAAGGACTAATGAGGTCTTACCTTGTAACGTGTGATTCCAACACGGATAGTCTGAACCATCAAAGGAAGGTCGGGGATTTGTCTCTCTTTTATAGATACTTTCATGAAAGGTGTTCAAGTGACTTGGCACATTTGATTCCACCCAGAGCGCTCTTAGAGCGCCTTAAGATTTTTCCTGTACTGCTTGTGTTTTGTCCTTAAAAAAAACTTATTCTCATCTAGCACCTAACAAAAAATATCGAGGAAGTTTTCATAGTGAAAAAATAGATAATAATACACCACTGTGAAGAATGAAAATAAAAATGAATAAATTAACGTTTAAAACTCCAAAAACAACTATATTCACTTCAGTCCCAAAAAAACTAAACACTTATCATTTATCGCATCACACATTTCATTTATGAAATTCAAGTTTTCTTCATTTTATAAAAATGCAATTAAAATAATATCTTACATATAATCATGATTGTCAATCGCTTCTTGTCTAGTTCAAAAGTTTAAGACAAAAAGTTGTTGAACCAAAATATGCAGTTTTTCCCCAATTTTCCCGATCAAGAATAAATTTTTTAACATATTTCAATTTTGAATGTCTACATTGAAAGAAGTTTTATTTCAGTCTAGTTTTGCCAAGAACCTCACCCTTCAGAATATTTCTTTCATATGGATTGTTGAGGTTGAGAGGTGTATTCACTTACTATCCTAAACTCCAATAGTTTTCAGAAATCAGTAGTGGACAGCGAACAAAATGAGAAGGTGTATCTCACAATATTTCATGGAATCAATTTTGTTTTTCTTGAAACAACATTCTGAGTATTTTGTTGGTTGATGTTTTTGTGAAATTCAAATTTCTATTCATCTTCGATAAAAAAAGTCATTAATTCTCTCGTTTGATTAATAAATCAAACACATATCCCCACAGGCAAATATCTACATAACAAGCTGCAAAATACTTGTATTGTAAAACTTAGTGTAAATAAAATCCGTCAGTTTTTTCTGCGAATAATTCAGCGTTGGAGAGACCCGTTGAGTTGTCTGGACAATTTACGTTCTCAAGAGTGATCTCAAGTGATTTGTAATTTTTATTTTCGTCATCCGGTGCCCCTGGATATGCCATGATTTCATGTCTTCAGAATTGGATGTGAAACAAAAAACAATTTCCATTGATTCGCGTGTATACATTTTTAAAATTAGGGAGCAGAGACGTATATATGAAATGTAAATACAATGTTGTTGACTATAAATTCACATAAATAGATAGCATATCGAATACATACAAAGAACATATTACAACTAAATATCTTGCAAAAAGATTTGTTCAGATATTAATTGCAAAATTAAGTACCTAAAATATACTCAGAATATTATATCATATAATAATATGAAGCATTCTCTAAATTTTTTATTGGATTCATTTTTTCTGTTTCTGTTTAAAAAAATCTGTTTAAAATCTTTTTTTTTTCGTTAACCAGCTGTCGCACCCCTAAGAACGACAACCCTTAGGAGCCAAAACTTATGTTTAAAACATTGTTTTTCTGAATTTATTTTTAAACTCGTTGAAACCACCCAAATTTATGCGTAACCGTTGAAATGTATGATACAACTCTAATAACGTTCTCCAACATCATAATTGGTTATAATTTAGGCAGTGAGAAAGGAAATTCGCTGCCACACGCTTCATGCTGAAAATTGCATGGCAACTTCTCTAAAATTGATTCAACTATCCCCCTCAACTATTTTCTTCACTTTCTCAACATTTTCATCATTTGCTTGAAGGTGGTTGACAATGTTTCGTGGTGTATTTCATCAGATCGGACTTCCTTTGTCTAATCTAATATAAATTGATTTGAAAACCCTGAAAAAACAATTAGAAAATTATTTTTTTCTATTTTTCAGGGTTTTCAAATCAATTTATATTAGATTAGACTATGAAACCCTGAAAAAACAATTAGAAAATTATTTTGTTTTATTTTTCAGGGTTTTCAAATCAATTTATATTAGATTAGACTATGAAACCCTGAAAAAACAATTAGAAAATTATTTTTTTTTATTTTTCATGGTTTTCAAATCAATTTATATTACATCTTATTGACCTTCTTTTACATTTTTCTAATTCAAAGTACAATCACCGTATGACACTGTCAACACTTCCATCATTTGATGCAAATTATTTGATCCATTTTCCGATAGCAAAAAGTCGCCGAGCACGCAAAACACTTGTACAGCCACTGCCAAACGTGATGGCGAGCGATCGCGCAGGTATAGACCCTCCCAACTAAATTACTATTAGATTACGATAAACGCTTGCCGGCAAATATCATACCTATAATAATTTTCAATTAGGGTAGCAAATGGAACATGTTATATGTTATATATGTTATATATATGTTATATAAGGATACACTTATCTATTTTTTTTAGAAACAACACAAATTATTCAGACAATGCCAAACGCCAACAGCATTGGAGGACAAGTATTGATATGTCTCTTTGCAGATCATTTGTATGTCTTGCAAGAGCTGTATTTTTGTCCCTATAGAATCGTAAGCATTTTTGTTCTAATATTTTCAGATAAATTAGTTTTTCAAATGTATTCAGGAGTTAGTTCTATATAAATATATCCTCGGTCGGAAGCCAGGCGGTTAGACGTGGGTGCTTTGTTTACTCACTCGAATTGACTGCCGTGTTGGTAGGTGATTCAAACCCTAGCTATTTTTACTTGCTATTATCCAACTCGTGTTAGGAATCACACGGTAAAAGGTAAGACCTCGTTAACCCTTAGCTTAACAAGTTTCGACTTCTGAGGGTTGTCGTTCGTAGGAGTGTGACAGTTGGTTAACGGAAAAACAGATGTTTCAAAGATTTTTTAGATTTGAGCCGATGAAACAGTTATTCAAATATGGTTTACGTCCATTCTATCGCCATCTGTTGAAAGTACAAAAAAAAAGGTTGATTTCTGCCTAACGAAAAAAAGATACGAAAATGATACTATATGGATTGATATTATTCTTTTCATAATTTCTTGCATACGTTCACCAGTATCTATTACAAAACAAATGTGGAACTTTTATTGATTGATTAACAATGTTTCAAGATGAATTTCATTAGTTTGGACTTTCATTGTCTGATATTACATAAAATGATTTGAAATCACTCAAAAAACTAATAAAAAAAAAGAATATAAAAAGAATAGCGGAAAATAACAATTATAATAAGCAAAAACACCTGAAATGAAATAACAGTAAAATACATACTAGAACAATTCAACAAAAATTAAAAGAATATAAAAATAAAAACTTAAGAAGCTAAGTTACGTCACGACGTTTCGATTATTAGTAACCACAATCATCTTCGTTTGATGACACTCATCAAGTCAAGACAATTGTGGATACTAACAATCGAAACGTCGTGAAGTAACTTGGTTTGGAATCTCCTAATTTTTTTTGTGTAATTGTTCTATTTTTTTACTTGTATTTTATTTCATTTCAGGTGTTTTTGCTTATTATAATTATTACTTTCAGCTGGTCTTTTTTAATTCTTCTTTTTTATCAGTTCTTTAATAGATTTCAAATCATTTTACATAAAATCAGACAATGGAAATCCGAAGTAATGAAATTCTTCTATTGAATAAATTTTCCTGTTTTTCGTTTCATGCTGTTCTTTGTAAAACATTTGTTTCTTTATAAAATGTATTTCTCAGTAGTTATACACCAGTGGTCTTTTATTAAAACAAGGCTTAACTAACAGCTTCAATTAAGGTGCGGCGAGATGATAAACATTTTGCGGCTATTTATTTCAACAATAACCATCACTTTATTATTTTTCCGTTATGTGGTTGACTATTATTTCATTTCTGTGGACTGTTAGATAATTTCCTTAGATCACTTCTTATTAAATTCATTAATGAACTAGCGGCCCGACCTGGGTAAACAGAACATGCGCCTAAATATTTTCTGTCGTAGTTTCACAGCAGCTTGAAACTAATAATCGATTTCAATTTTGAAACACAAAAAAAATGCCGTCGCAACCTTTCTACATTTAAACGAGAGTTAAATACTCGAAACGGATTTTTTAAAGTATTTATTTTACATAAGTACATCAGAGGTGATATTCTCTAACAAGAGTTACAGACAAAGTAAATAAAATATAAGCTTAGAAAGTGTGCAAGTCCAGATAAGGATTTCTTGGAGAACCGCTGTCAGCAGATCATGTTTCCATGAAAATAGCAAAGCGTGGGACGTGGGACGGTCGTTCCATAACTCGTTCGTATCGATTTGTGAGACCACTTGAATTATTATTCGCACGCGATAATTTTCATTTTACAAACAACTAAGATAGCAATATGAATTGTTTGGTGTTATTCTTACGTACATGAAATGTTCAACTAACGTTATGTTCATAAGGATAAATAGGTTTCCAATCACCACATTATATGTGACCACTATTTTAAAAAATAAAACGGGTATATACAGTCTGTCCAGAAATGAGAGAAACTACAGTGTATCTATATGATTCAAATCATTTACTCTCAACGAATTGAATGAATGAATATACAAAATAAATTCTTGAAGAATCTTATTCATAACAAACAAAATAACAAATCAACTACTTACTCCAAATATGAAAATATGTCCGGTAGTAACCAAGACATTTTCGATCGATCGAATACGTTTTTATTTTCTATCAATATAGGTGATGTAGTATTATTACATGTGTTTTATGTGGTGTCGTGTTTTAGGCAAGTGCCTCTTCAGGAGCTGTGGTAATTTACAAAAAAAATATTGTTTTTATGTGTAGCCTAAACTAGTTCAGTGGTTGATGTGTTCTTGCTGCTGGGTGTTTATGTTTGGTTTTGTTGAGTACATGCTTTTATCCTGTGTTGATCAGATTAATCGGTCTTCTCTCATCCCTTGGGCATTGCTGTTCTTGTATATGGGTAATCACTTGTGGAGTTGTCCGGGTACAGTTGCCGGTGGTTTGTTGGTTGGTTCAGATTCTGGTGGGTCTTGGGGGATAGGATGTTGGGTATATTTCGTACTATTCTCCTCTCTGTGGTTAGTAAGCGGTGTGTTAGTCTCGGCGAGATTGCGCAGTAGACCATGGCTTTTTAGTCTATCGGTCTTATATACGTCTTGTAGGTGTGTAATAGAGTTTTGCTATCCCAACTCCCGAGCTTGCCCCTGAAGACTTTCGCGAGATTTACTCTTTTCCAGACTCTGTCCAGTGTATCTCTCAGGTCGGCTTTCCAGTTGAGGGTTCTCGTGGAGGTAACCCCCAGATAGGATACCGAGTCTTGGAGCGGAAGGTGTTCTCCTAGAAGCCTGAGGTTCAAGTTGTTGGCGTTATGTTGAGTCGGTCGGTTTGAGGTATTTGGATGTCTGAAAAGGATTGTCTGGGTTTTTGTCGGGTTGATTTTGATGCGCCACTTACACCAGAGTGCAAAGTGGTTTTTCATGTCTTGTTTTTGTCTTTGTAATTGCCTGGTTTGGTATGGTGGAGTGAAAGAGAACAGCATTGTGTCCTCTGTGTATTGTAAGACTCTCTGGAACGTAGGGGCGTCATGTACGTGGACTAGGAATGGGACGGGGACTCATACGGATCCCTGGGGGACCCCTGATTTGAGTGTCAGAGGGCCAGAGAATTAGTGTTGACTTTGACATGGATTTGTCTGTTGGGGTGGTAGGAGGCTATCACCCTGATAAGTGGGGCGGTAGGTGTATTTTAATAAGCTTCCTTATCAGGCTGGTGTGCCAGACCTTATCGAAAGCTTTTTGTATGCGACACATAGGTAGAGTAAGTAACGCAGCTTATTTTGTTGCGTCCTTCATCACATGAAATAGTACAAGAAACGTTTTTGTTTCACACATATTTGCCTGCTCCAATTTTTTTTAAATTGAAAGCCTCGCTACCGTTATTCATGAACAGATTTTCACGAGCAACCCTATATTACTCTACTGACAATTAAATTACCTACATTTCGGCTCCTGCTTTGGAGCCATTCTCAAGAATCACTTGTATTCACATGACTCGAGGACGAGGTCGTAATCTCCCTTGTCTCCAAGTCTCGTTACTGGTGCTATGTGTGCTGCGTTCCACTCTACGTTCGAAGTGTTGTTCGAAGCCTTTATTTATGTCAGTGTAGCAGGTAACTGGTTTACCTGACCGTGTACCTTTTCGTGTACCTGAGTTATTTTCTGGTATCTTGCGTGCAATTAATGTTCTCCATGTTTGTGGTAGTCTCTGAGAATCATCTCGCTTGTTAAGGCAGTTGG